>JBAMJV010007216.1:0-74530 GCA_037951105.1 Echinarachnius parma
AGAGAGATAATTGAAACGTGGCAAAATTGCATTGCTATTGTGACTCACCACAACACTATTCATAACACAGCCATTCTCCTAACAAAAGAAGAAAATTCACCTTCAGTTGGCAATGGCTCCATATTTCAGGTCTACTGCACATTCTGAACAACTTAATCAAGGTAAAAACTGGTACAAATGTAAATGGGAATAAACAGGCTTGTCAATTATAACAAATTCTGAGTAGGGACCATGCAATATCAAGATAGATATTGACAGCTCAAACTTGAAGAGTTGAAAACACAGTTTTCTACCTTAACGATGTGTGCCCAATTGCATATTCTTCATGAAAAACATAAATTAAAAAAAATGTTTGTGAGGGGTTTATATGCACAACCAGAAACATTGTAATTGTTTGTGTTGTTTGTTTCATTTCTAACTATAATTTAACTTTTTGAACACCAAAACAAACACTACAAATGTAAACCAGACCAAACCAACGACTGTATCTATTTTGAACGAAAACTTATATTGGCCAGTTGTTTTGTACACACATCACGAAATTGAGCGATTTTCGGGATTTCGTAACTAGATTTAGTAACGGTAGGTCCGAGCTTTACGGTTTGGAGCAATAAAACAAATCTCGGGGGGAAGGGTGGGGGGGGTGGGGAGGGGGGGGAATAATGGCCCCCCAGCTTTTGTCGAGCCACATGTACAATATCATACAGAGGTGGTTAATTCCTGTGATTCTTGCAAAATTGTTACCCACTTTTCAGGCAGACCCACTTTTCAGGCAACTAATTAATTTTCGAAACCAGAATGTTGTTCTAAATAGGCCTAATTATACGCTCTAGCTCCCATGTTTTAAAAAAGCCTATGAATGACTGCTACTTTCAAAATACTTAGTTTACACCTTTTCAGTTCGATGTTGAGAATGAGAAAGATCAGAATCTTGTTGTCATCAGTTTATATTTGAAACTCGTGATTCATGATGATTATTTCCCCCCCCCCCCCCCAACACACACTCCTCTAGACATGGGCGTCGATACTTACGTAATACCTATTCATCAGGGGGGGATGGATCAATAGATCATCCCCCCCCTGATGAATGGGTATCAATGACAAATCGACGCCCATGCCTCTAGAGGACCCTGTACGTAATGTATACACTGACAATTGTTTGTACATCTTTGACATTTTATAAAAACTTGTAATTGAGTTCAAAGCTCTACGATATTTGTTTTTAATAACGGCCAAAAAAAAAAAAAAAGTTACCACATCGGGGACTCAAACCCACTTCTAACAATTAATGTATGACATGATACACGTGCGACCAGCCTTACCCACTCCGCCACAGAATCCCTAATGATCACGTGTCAGATTTAATTAAACTATATAACATGTCACGTACTATCGGTATTCACTCGGAACTTGTACCGTGCTGCCACTGCGAGTTATGCCTTCATCGTCGGCTATGCAAACCGCTAGCGCTAGCGATGTGTCTCTGCGCGCGGCGGGCATTCAATTTTTTAAAGGAGAATTCCGGACGAGTTTTAAACAAATACAGTATATTGGAAATAAATCTAGGAATGAGCTTGAATATGTTCAGGATTTGACTCAGTTTGGTTGATTTCTAAGAGATTTTTCTAATGTCATTAACTCTGAGGAAATAATTAAATTTACCGCACACAATCATGAGACCCTATACGTAGCACCCTCACTTTGCTCGATTTCTTGAGTAGGCTTGAATCCGGTGCCACTGCATTGTGATCACTGCATGTGTCATTCATAATAGCCGGTCATGCAGAGCAGCAAATTCAATACCCACGTTTACAGAACTTTGTGTCTATTCAAATTCCAATGAAAGCCAAACGTGTTACAATATCGGGCAGGCAAGTATTTTCAAACGGTTCAACAATGCAGTAATGCTCAAAGGCAAAATCAGTGGCGCAGCGTGGACTAAACTATTCATGATCGAGCATTGTATTGGTCCGATCAAAAGAACTTATTCGCTGCAGTGTAAAAACATAGATAGGCGCATAGTGAGGGTCGCACGTCACAAATTGGTGCATTGTGGGATAGAACAAGCTCGCTCGCGAATTTGTGTCATTAGAATTTAAAAACCAATTATAAGAACCCACAATCATACTTTTTTCATACAAAATTGTGTTTATTGACCTAGAATATCTGTCTTTCAATCATTAGAAGCTTGAAATCGTATGGAAGTCCACTTTAAAGAGAGTCACGCACATTTCTTGCGAGTTTAGTTACGAATTCCACGAAAAATAGGGAATATCCACTAACATCGTATCGATCAAGTGAATGGTTTGAATATTTTCTTCTAATTATGGTATTCAATGCATGCATGTGGTAAGTCTTTATTACGATTTGCTCTATAATTCGTAAACATATGAAAGTTTTCGTCACCATTTTAAAGGGGTTCTGGTGATATTTGTCTGGTGTTGACTAACACTATCGATCCTGATATCGATATTAGGGTTGGTAGCGATTTGGTATGATCGTTTTCGGAAAGTTCGTGACCTCCTCTTAATCTGGAAGCTGGTGTTTAGCTCAGATTAGAGGCAGTTTTTCATCCTCAACACTAACACTAACCCCAACACCATACTTGAAATCACCCAATGTATATTGTTGTCATCTGATATGTCCACTGGGTATTGAGTACAAATTTCAAGTTAAATGGACATTATCGGTAGAGCGCGTGCTTTCTGATCGTGAGACCCCGAGTTCGAACCCTGCCCACTCCGTTTGTCCTTCAGCAAGGCATTTAATCCACATTGTTGCTCTCTACCCAGGTGTATAAATGGGTACCTGGTCTGGTGAAAATTAGCTTGGTGCACCTATAGGGTTGCCCGCCGCTAGTATGCTCCCCGGGGAGTTGAGAATGTGTACAAGATAATTGTGCGGGTCTGAACTGTACCATATGACCAGGGGTAATAATGCGCTTAGAGGCTGTTCTGCATTAGGCGCTATATAAGTGCGATATATTATTATTATTATTATATGGGCGAGTAATGAGCACAAATGCTAAGTGATATTCACTAACTCAAATTGCACTTACTTTGTACACGGTTCCGGCGATTCAGTTGATAATTTAACATCAGTGTTTAGGGGTCAATAAAATAAATACGACAACAAATAAAGCAAAAGTAAGAATGTAAATCAATTTAAAACAACTTTCTCTAAAAGCACACAAAAAATCAGCACAAAAAATGGTTCCGTTTTCGTGTAGGGCGCCCTCGAAGTCCGAACATATCAGAAATCAGCAAAGTTGAAGGTCAAAGTTCACCTTTAGTCCAACCTAGTAGAAGCATGAAAATTGGTGGAATGATAGACATTCATCTATATTTTAGGGTACCACCAGCGAAAATTTGCTTCCGAAATGTTATCTAGCTTAAAAACGCACACGAAAATGAGGTTAAACACTGTTAAGTGGTTTTCAGGGGTTTTTGAAAGTTTCTGTGAAAAAAACTAATCATGCTGCTAGGCTCATTTTAGCATGTCTGGTAGTCCTTAATGAGTACTTCAAGAAAATGCATACAATGGGTAGGTTTTCTTACAGGATTGACCTAAAAAATGCATCTGAAAATGGTTAGAAAACACGTTTTTTACAATTATTGTCAATTTTCTGGTAACGTGCCTGTATTTACAGGCACTTTCAAACTTCAATATTTGTAAGATGGAAAGTGACATAAAGCTCATATCTTCTAATCTGGTAGACATTCATCTATATTTTAGGGAACTATCAGTGAAATTTTGCTCCCGAAATGTTATCTTGTAGAAAAATGCTCACAAAAATGGGGTCAAACACCATTACGCTACCACTACGCTACCATTTATTGCCCTGAAGTGGTTTTCAGAGGATTTTGAAAGCGTCTCTGAAAAAAAGTATTAATGCTGCTAAGCTCATTTTGGCATGTCTGGTAGTCCTTCATGGGTACTTCAAGAAAATGCATATGTTCGGTAGGTCTTTGTACAGCATTGACCTTGAAAATGCATTTGAAAATGGTTAAAAACACGTTTTTTTTTTACAATTGGTCTATTTTCTGGTAACATGCATGTTTTTACAGGCACTTTCAAACTTAAATATTTTTGAGATGGAAAATGGTTCATAGCTCATATCTTCAAATCTGTTAGACATCCATCTATATTTTAGTGAACAACTAGTAACATTTTGCTTCCGAAATGTTATCTAGCATAAAAATGCACACGAAAATGAGGTTAAACACTGTTACGCAACCCTTTATTGCCCTGAAGTGGTTTTCAGGGGTTTTTGAAAGCTTCTGTCAAAAAAAATAGACATGCTGCTAGGCTCATTTTAGCATGTCTGGTAGTCCTTCATGGGTACTTCAGGAAAATGCATACATTGGGTAGGTTTCATACAGCATTGACCAAAAAAATGCATCTGAAAATGATTAAAAAACGTTTTTTACAAGAAAATAGACAAATAATTGTAAAAAACGTGTTTTTTAACCATTTTCAGATGCATTTTTACAGTGCATTTGTGAGTCTGTGCTCGACTCGCAACCTGGATAAACCGCACTCAGTGCGGTATATCCAGGGGATTTACCGTATATGTGACCGTGCATTATCTTCTTCTTCTTCTTCTTCCGGTACTGTGCAGAACCTCCTAGGAGTATATTCGCACTAGTTGATGTTGAGCTCTCAGTCAGTGCAGACAGGAGTCTCAGGGCATAAAAAATAAATAATTGTCCAGGATATTTACAAAATTAAAAACAATCACAGCAGATGCCAGGATGACATCTTTCAGCCTATCTCTGAAGATGTCTGGAGAGGTGGCATTGATGGTTTCCTGGGAGAGGGAGTCCCACAGACGGATGGTGTCTGGGAAAAATGTCCCTCTCAGCAAGGATTTCCTTGTCTTGGGGATGGCAAACCGTTGGTTATGGCCTCTTGTTGGTGATTGAATGGGTATCAGCCGGTCGGAAGGGATGTCCATGAGTTTGTTGTGAATTATATACATCATGGTGACTTTGGCCATGGACCTTCTATGGGCTATTCCACGTCACTCACGTTACATTTGCTCCAAAATCACAACATGTTTCACACTCCAGTTCTTTTTAAAAAGAAGCTGTTACCTCAATTTTGTTTTCATGACATACCACTAGGGCAAACACATATGCAAAGGGTAGTAAATGATTCAAGACTTTGTTCGATATTTTTTTAGAGGAGGTTTTAATGAGCGTCACTCACGTTACGCGTTTTGCCCCCTGTAAATTTTCAATGAACTTTGCATGAAACGCAAGCTAAAACTATAAGACTTCAGAGCAAATTATGTTGATGCAACTTTCTATTACTTCCCAAGAACATATTAATACTGTTTAAAGTTAGCCTCTATCATGCATTTTTTAAAGAACGGACAGTAAACAAAAAATGGACCGTCACTCACGTTACGTCACTCACGTTACAAAATGAAAGTGCCATAGCTATAACATGGGGTTTTATGATATTACATGCAAATTTAATTCTTTTGCAAAGAATCGTGTTAAAAGCCTAAATTAATGATATTTAGGGGAATTCACAACCTTTAGCTATAATTATTTGGCCAAATTTGCATGTTTGTATAAATAGCCATATTAATGTACACAAGGCTATGTACCGTCACTCACGTTACAGTGTTATAGCATGGGTTTTCATGATATTACATTCAAATTTTAATTTTTTTGCAAATAATCGTGTTAAAAGCCTAAATTAAGGATCTTTAGAGGATTTCACTACTTTTGGGTGTGATTATTTATCAAAAAATTGTACTTTTCATAACGAGCAGTACTAATTTGCACTTGAAATATTGTCACTCACGTTACATCGTCACTCACGTTACAGTTTTCACGCTGATAATACGTGATGTTCCCAGTCAATACAAACCTTATAATTTTTGGAGGATATCTAGGCCTGGTAGTAGGAGGAAAATTTAGTTTGGCCCCCTTCACTCTCATTTAACAAAAGAAATAGAGAGAAAATTGTACTTTTTTCGTCACTCACCTTACATTCCACATGTCCTGTGTACTGGAAAATATTGTAGAAAAAAAAAATCATCTGATAAGCCCACAAATCACTATCATTCAGAAAGTTAGACACATAGTCAAACAAATAAAGTCAGAATTAATAAGTTTTTCTTGGAAATAAGTTGATAATATGCCCTTGATTATTTGGCAATAATATTTTTCAGAAATTTGATAAACAACCAATTTGAGCAACAAAAGTGGCGCCATTTTTCCTTAAAATTATCAAAACACCACAATATTTTGGATTTTGACACTTCAGGTTATATATTTTGAAGTAACAATAACAAAAATGTGCAAAGACACATTTGAAATTTCATCATTTTGGCCATACCTCCGTGGAATAGCCCCTATGCTGTAGTGTGTCCCATTTCAAGTCCTTCAGCATTGTGGTGACGCTGCTCTCCCACGAGAAATTGTTCTTCACATATCTGTATAATGATTAAAACGGAATTGATATGAGCTAACGTATTGCCAGACAAGGACATATTTATTCCCTGGATATATTTCTTTGACATTCAATAATTAAAAAATATATCAATGATAAATGAAACAGTTTGGAAAAAGGAATTTTGGTGTCATACTTCGATTAGTAAGACGAATGCAACCAGGCAAGAAAGAACCACGAGAGAAGCAAGTGAGTTTTGGTGAGTTCAGAAAAAGCTACTGTAGACGACTACAGCATGTGTCAGTGTCTACTTAACCCCTCAAAACAAGTTCGGAAACTCAAGTTTGATCGATTATATCTATTTTCTTATGAAATAATAATGGTTATATTTGGTATGACTTGAACGAGCGTGTATACCTCTTAAAAATGATACCAAATTCGTAAGCATCGCGAGTACAGGGGATGCGCAGTATATTTGAGAACGTCTGAAGGTCATACGTAAAATGTCACAAAATTGCCAACAAACTTCAGTCGGAGGGTCTAACACTCATATCACGGTCTTTCTCAAGTTCAACTTCTTTCGACGATGAATATCTTGACAATGAAGAAATACTCTTGAATATTGTATCAGATGTTTAATCATCTTTCCAATGACACCTCACTTGGAATGATTGTGAAAGCCGGGTAGGTACAATACAGGTGATTATATGGGAGGATCGACAGCGAAAGGTAAACCAAATGCATTTGATTGTGTGAAATTGAAGGCGTTGCATCCCAAAAATACTTTTTGTGAAATTTAACATCATGCTGAAGCGTGTTAATTTGTCAATAAAATAATGCCCCATTCATAATGAATAGGTGTGTAGTAGCTCTAAATGTATGGGGCTCAAAATGACAAGTTGCAAGGTCGACGTTTTGCCACTTGATAACGTGCTTTATAGGGCATACCTACAAGGTCAAAGAGGGCGCTAATATGCCAGTTCTGGCAACTTTGCGTAGGTTAGGGAAATTTGATGCATTTTCAAAACATCACGTGTTAGAGTTTTCCTGTAATGCACACACACATGCAGCATAATCATCGAAAATAAGATATCATATTAAAGGTAAATTAATGAGCTTTCTGATTGCAAAGCATTATGATAATAGAGTTATGAATAGTAAAACAATATCTTACCGGAATCTTGAAACACGAAGCCACGGTCTTAAATCCATCGCATTAATAAGCCCCCGTATCCCGCTTTACTGCACACACCCCAACAGGCGAGTCATAATTTTAAGGAGGACTAAACATGCTTTCACGTGATGCTAACTTTACTGATGATTATGCAATGTAAAACCCCACAACATCTCATCCAATAGTCGATTTTCGATGCAACGCCTTCAATTTTCAAAATGAAATGCATTTTGCAACATTTCATATTCGACCCTCCCCCCTAATCAGCTGTACCATACTTAACCTGCTAATAAAATTGCTACGGACATAATCGTATTAAAAAGATAGCCAAGTGGGCTTTAAAATGATACCAAATTTTATATGTTTAAATAGTTTAAACACGCTACAATCTTCGATACAATTTGAGCACCAAAAATACGACACAAGAGTAAAATTTCCCAACTGAATATATTTCGGCCCATTTTGCGACATTTGACTTCTGACCGTCCTCCATTCTGAAACGCAGTATGTATTCCCCGATTTGAAACAAATTACAAATAATGTACTATTTTAAAGGGAAATCAACATGCAATGCAATGACACTAAAAAAAAAAAAAAAATTTACATTAAGAGTAATATAATCGATCAAAGTCGAGTTTCTGAACTTTTTTTCAGGGGTTTATAATACTAAACACCGTTCATGAAAAAAGTTAGCATTATCTATTTTGTCTCAACAGGTCGATGGTAGATCACAGGGAGCAGCAGCTGAATACGTGACCAGAACATAACCATGCCTGTCTCCCTGTGTGAGTGGAGGGTCAGGATTGGGAGATTCGTCCAAAGACCTTCAGCCGAGATCGATACGTGTGGCTGCAACACAACGAATACGAGAAAGATATCCAGTGATGGTGAGAAGAAGAAAAAGCGGAAGAAATGGCAGGAAAGAGAGAAGAGAAAAAGAAAACGGACCTTGTCGAAACTTATCAAAAAGAAAAAGTTTAAAGTAATTAGGAAATGCAAGAGGAAAAGGCGAACAGGAACTAGACCACCGATGAAAGAAGATACTCGCGATATGATATCATTAAAAGTTAAGGAAATCTTGTCAACATGGTTAACAGATCAAACACGAAGCCAACTTACCCACGCAGGTGCTGAAGGCGACGGACACGTAGACGACACACACATGACCGGCAGGGACCAATCCGAAACATCGTCCAACTTGTCCACTCAGACCAGCATACATACACACATCATTAACACAGGACCAATGCAACGAAGAATCAGCATTGATGGTGGCGGAAACTCAACATCTGAGAATGATACCACAAAGACCGGCTATTCACAAAGCGTAGTTCGACGATGTAGAGACCATCTCCGACGTCTTACATCACAAACTAGAAAGGTACGGCACTGGTCAAAGGCAACGTCAGGAAAATAATAGTGGGATGCGGGTCATAGCATACAGAGCGTATCAAAAAAAGCGTTACACTTTTGAATTTTTTTTCAAAATTACATTTTTATATATCTATAAGATTTGTTCATGTTGATGGATGCCCAATGGTCTCATCTATCAAGTGCCACTAGCAAAACAAATTTTCGTTCACGCTTGGGCGAACACTGACTGTTTTTGTACATGGTGTGAAAAACAGCTTGCGCCAATTTGAAAGAAGAGGGACAATTAAACCAGCAGACCAAATAAGTACTCTCTTTCAGACAAATTGCTCTTTGCCATTAATTTAAGATTATTTTATGATAGTGGAATCATTTTTTGGCAATTTTCTATCATAATTCAACTGATTTCATTGCTTTATGCATCTGTGAGAATACATAAGCCATAGATTGATAGATAATGAAAGGATTTGCATCGTTAATGACAAAAATGTCCAGCCTGTCCTCATTAACGATTCAAATCCTTTCATTGAGTGTGACACATACAAAAGATGACCCAGAAGCATGAACGAAGATTGGTTGATGGATTTATTGATCGACTGATTGATGGATGGATGGGTGGATTGATTAAGTTATTTCTCATTGATTGATTGATGAATCGGTTGAATGATTTGAAGAGTAATTGATTTCATACTTTTTGAATGAATGACTGGCATGTGGTATTGATGTGTCTGTGCTTTAAAAAAGATTTTGCATGCATAAAACAATGAAATCAGTTAAATTATGATAGAAGATTGCCACAAAATAATTACACAATCATAAAATATTCTTAAATTTATGGCAAAGAGCAGTTTGTTTGAATGGGAGTACTTATTCGGTCTGCTGGTTTAATTGTCCCTCTTCTTTCAATTTGGCGCAAGGCATTTTTGACACTCTGTACACAAACTGTCAGTGTTCGCCCAAGCGTGAACGAAAATTTGTTTTGTTAGTGGCACTTGATAGATGAGACCATTGGGCATCCATCGACATGAAAAAATCTTATAAATATATAAAAATGTGATGTTGACAATTTTTTCAAAAGTGTAACGCTTTTTTTGATACATTAGGCGCGGTCACACAGATGAAAATAACTGCGAGGCAAATTTCGAGGAAATAAATTACCATGTGGACATAACAAATTCGAAAATAATCGCGATGCAAATCGCGCTAATGTGTATTCAATTACTTCGTCAATTTAATTTTAAAATAAATAATCGCGATTCTTACAAAAATAATAACGATTATTTGCCGCGCGCATGGCGTGTGTGAACGGTCAACACACAAATTATATGATCGAAAGTATATGTCCCATCATGCAAAGCGCGTCGGTCATATATGTGCGCATGCGGCTCGCACGCGGTTCTGAATGCGGTCTGAGCTAGTGCGATTTGTTCTATGTGTGAACGAGCGCAATTAATTTCAAAATTGGAATCGCGATGCTAATATGTAAATTATTTCCCTTCATCTGAACGGGGCAAATTAATGTATTTCGATTTATTTATCCTAACAAAATTGCAGTAAATAAGCCTTGTGTGAACAGGTGTATTTAGAAAATGTTGAAAATATATTGTAAATTACATGCACATCGCTTTTAACTCGAATTAACTGTTGTTATGAACAATAATGAAAGTTTAATGTTTGAATTGTACATAATGCAAATTTGCAAATAGTTGTTTACTTTACCTGATTTAAATAGCAGTTGTTAAAAAGGGGGTCAATGAATATTATAGTTTACGGTATAAAAACAAAATGACAAAAATAAAACATGTACAGCATATATCAGATTCAGCATATATCAGTTTTTCTATTCAAAACAGTCTGTCACACCGGTAGAAACAAAATGCATGGGTCAATTCCCAAATAAGGATTATTTCGTCAATTAAACCTCCATAGTTGTCAAAAAGCGTTATTAGGCTTCTCATATATGTAACTTCATGCCTCATATGTAGGAACTCCGCACAGGAGCAAATGTTGAAATAACACTGCGTATTTTTCTAAGACAGCATTGTGTCTATAATTCAAGACAATTCATTTCCTTATTTATTTGAACCAGAAATCTACCAATCGAAAGTCGCATACTGAGAATCGCACATCTATGAAGAATAGATGTAAGCGTTTGTGGAAACTGTTCATCTCCAAGCTTCACCTCACGAGGGCGGGAGACGTGGAAACCAACCCGGGACCAAAGGCAAAGTCAAAGAATGAGTAAATATTGTATTTCTAGCCAACTGACAAACATTATACAGATTTTGACTGTCTACATGGGCAATATAACATTTGAGATCCTCGAGGGAAGTTATATTTTATTCGAAGGACATTATATTTTTCCGAAGCGCACATCAGTATCGACATGTTTATAGGTCATATAATATAATCATGTAAATACAACTACGAAGAACTTGGATGTGGTCAGTACATAGTACAATAATTTCAGTCAGTCAGACCAAGATCGTCATTTTATTCAAAGCGGGTAGATAAAAACGGATAAGGCGTTAAGACATTTCGTCAGATTTGATCATTCGATGAATTATTGGTAAACTTCTAATTCTAGTTTGCTTTGCTTGGTAATTATTAAGCAGGCAGTTGTATTAACCAAAATAGGTTTCTAAATTACCTGTTTCTATATTGATCTGTGTGGCATGACAATACACTTCATTTCCGCATTATATATTAGCATTGATATGTTTAACAAATAACATGGTTATAAATAAGTTAATAATAAAGTGTGTATACAATATGGAAACTATACAAATGGTCATTGAGTGGAATTAAATTCGTGAAATTGTTTCGTTGAATATCAGCAGATTTCAAATGGTGTTCGATCAAAACTTGCAATTAATTGATACAATAATATCTTAAAGCAAGGTATTGTAAGTGGTCAAGTAAGTTGTAGCTAATATAGAATATTAATTTGTTATATTTTGCTTCAGCTTTGCCGCTATCCTGCGTGCTGTTGCTCGAGACGTGGTTGAGAATGACAAGATTGAAATCTTAGGGGAACAATTAGGATTCCAGCAGGGGGAAATAGAAAACTACCTCAAAGCCAACATGCGGTTCCATCGCGTGACGAGTGAAGGGACGCTGCAGATGCTAAAACACTGGCACAACACTGTGGGGAAAGCTGAGGAGAGGTCTGTCTTCAGAGAAGCTCTGTTGAAGGCAAACCTACGTGGGATAGCAGATGAACATATTCCAGAAGGTAAGTGATAATAGGCTAATTATAATGATCATCTTTGTTCAGCTGATATTTTCTAAAGGGCGGTTCTGAATTACTTTATGCCACCATGCATTTTCCCATATCACCAGTTTCATTTTCAACATACATGTATGTATTTGGTAAAATTCATAACGTAACCCGTAATTATGTTGGAAAAGCACTGCTTCTGGTGTAAAAATGTATATAAACCCCTCACAAAAAGTTCAGAAACTCAAGTTTGATCGATCATATCTCTCGTGTTTTTTAATTAACATATTTGAAATTGGTGTAACAGTAAAGCCTCATATACCTTTCAAACGGGGCATTATGGGTTGTGATTATGGAATTGGGGCGATTGCAGTACCCCAGAGAAGGCAGGAAGTAAAATGTCGCAAAATGGCTCAATGCATTTAATTTAAGAGTGCATGACTGTGCTGACCATCTTTTCCAAAGTTTTCTTTCTATTGAATATTGTCAACCTTTCCATTTATTAAAATCCATTAATGAAAATTAGCTCTTCATTACGATGGCATATTAATCGTAAGGATTATGCAAATAGGCTATGCGCAGCGAACCGGAATATGGAGACGGGTCGAGTGTGAAATCAGCAGAACAACTATTCTGTATGAAAATGTGAAATTTATAATGATTTTAGCAAAGGGCGGCTGCAGGGAGATGAATGCGGGGGAGCCTCAAAAGAGACCCATTTCAAAACGCTCTGATTTGTTGTCGGTGTCTTTTACAATTGTGTGGAGGATGTAATGCGACCTGAATGAGTTGGCCATGGGAAGAATTCAATTGAAAACGCATGAATAGTGACTCAGTTGTGCCTTGAAATCAGAGCGTTTCAAAATGAGTCACTTTTGAGGCTCCCCCACATTTATCTCCCTGCAGCCGCCCTGTGCTAAAATCATTATAAATTTCACATTTTCATACAGAAAAATTGTTGGGCTTTCTGTTGATATCAATTTAAATCATGAATATTTTATTTGAAATGCTAAAAAAATCCTCCCAAAAGCTCGAAAAAAGATGCAACGCTCTGATTTTTTGTCAACCTCATATCGTTTTGTCTGATTTCACACTCGACCCATCTCCATATTCCGGTTCGCTGCACACACCACATTTGCATAATCCTTACGATTAATATGCCATCGTAATGAAGAGATAATTTCCATTGAAATGGTATCAAATTCAACAATTTTGATGAATGGAAAGGGTGGCAGTATTCAATAGAATGTTAACGTTTAGAAAACTGGTCAACACAGTCATGCACTCGTAAATTAAATGCATTGGGGTAATTTTGCGACATTTCACTTCCTGCCTCCCCCTATTCTCTGGGCTACTGCAATCGCCCCAATTGCATAATCACTACACATATTGCGCCATTTGTAAGGTATATAATGAGGCTAAATTGTGTCACCGATTTCGAGTATTCTTATTAAAAAATACGAGAGATATGATCGATCACACTTGAGTTTCCGAACTTTTTTTGAGGAGTTTTGATAATCGTTAGCACGTTAGCATGATAGTTTAAAGATGCATTTTTTTATACTACTCCTTTATCTGCAGATAGTAAGTTTCAAACACGCTCAACTCTTTCCGAAAAGCAGCTTGAAGATTGTGCTACTGACCTACGGTCTTTCTATCGGAGGCATATATGCAAGATAAGAGATGACCCTCTCGACCCTACTTCACTCCGTCCACTGGAGGAGATCTACACCAACCTCAAGATGCTCACCGAAGATGGCAGATATTGGAAGGACCTAGAATACGGTGACCTTCTCAATATCGACAACAATGGGGAACCGGCCAAGCGGCTTATGGTGCAGGGAGAAGCTGGAGCAGGCAAGACCACCTTCTGTGCTAAGATAGTATGGGACTGGGTGCAAAAAACTCGCTTCACACAATTCAAAATGGTTATTATCATCCCACTTAGAGAATCTGAACAGTATACCGTTGGAGAACTAGTAAAAGGCTATCTTAGTTCTAATAATCCGATTCCAGCCGGCAGCTTGATAAATACATTTTGCTAAATCCAGACCAATTTCTCCTCATTCTTGATGGTCTTGATGAGTTCAAAAGAACTGTTGCCAAGTCAAATATCAAAATGTCACATGAAAATCACATAGACATTGTAAAAACTCTGACATCAGATCAACTAGAAAACTGCCTCGTGTTGGTGACGACACGGCCTTGGAAAGCAGACGAGATCAGATGGAAAGCGAAAATCAAGGCATTGTATTCCTTCATCCGTGTTGAAGGTTTCAATAGGAACAATATTTCAGATTACATAACTAAATATTTTAGGAATGATGAAACAAAAGCGCACACACTAATCCAATGTATAAATGATAATGACATAATATCCGAACACATGGCCCCATATCCTATTTACATAGCTATGCTATGTTTGATGTGGAGGGAGCATGGGAATGAGAAAAGAACAGAATTACAAAAGCTACAGACATTTTCACAGATATTTAAGGAAATGTTTCTATTCTTGAGAGAGCATTTTGCCATTAAAGGTTTGGATCTAGATGATCCATCACTAGAGGTGCGTCTCAAAGAAATAGATGACCACTTGAACTCAGTTTCCCAGATCGCATTCAATGGCCTTTTGAAACGAAAGATGATTTTCAAAGAAAAGGATTTCAAAGACTGTCCCGATGCCATGAAAACGGCGTGTAAAATCGGAGTTCTTACGAAAGAAAGAAAGCTTATCCCCAATGTACATTTGCATGGTACTTCCCATTCCCGGTTACAACCTACAGTGTACTTCCCCCATAAGCTCTTTCAGGAGTTTGTGGCAGGAAAGTACCTTAATGTCCTATACCATTCAAACCCTACTGAATACAACAGAGTGATCAACGAGGTAATACTCCCTAAGAAGAGAGAGTTCATGTATCTGCTGTATTTCGGTACAGCACTGTCCAAGGAGGTTGGGATCGATATCATAACTAGGATGAGTAAAGACGTTGATAGCGGAGCACGTGAACAAGATTTCATCGTGGATGTAGCCTTTGAATGTCACGATCGAGATGCAGCTGATCTGGTGAAGACCAATGTCCTACGTAACATGACATCGTTAGAGATAGACAAGGAGAAGAGTGCACACACAATACTAGGATACATGTTTCTAGCAACGGATATGGTAAGTCACTATCACATTATTACATTCCGGACTAGTCGAGGTGCACCTATATAGACTATACATTGAGGGAAAATAAAGTGTATTATAATTATTAGTTTGTCTGAATGACTGAAACTGGTATTGATATTTCAAAACACCAATTTACAACAATCGAGTCTATAATTATCCGAAATACGTTGGCAATAATAAAAGAGAAGAATTAATAACAATAGTAAGAAGACTACACATTCAACGTATCATGTGAACAAATGAATTAATCAATTGCTCAATGGACCCAGGTGAAGCAAGTAAAAAATACATCATTATGAGAATCATAATATCAATAATGAAACACGTTTCAATTACTTTTTAAACACAATGTAAACGAGGGGCGTGATCCTGTGGGGCAGATGGGAGATCGGCCCCACCCCACAATAAAATATTGGTGTGGGGGGGGGGGGGGGGGGGGGGGGCAAACATATATTTTCGCCACCCCAATAATTCTGAAAATGAGAAGGACAAAATTGAGTGATATAATGCCAAAGAGGGGAAAGACACATTTATCAATAATTAGACTTCAAAATAGCATTTTTTAAATTTTTAAAGGACTGTAAATCTCTTTTTTTTGCCACGCGCTTTCGCGCGCATACAGTTTCTCATATTGCAAGTTTCATGTTGGTTGTGGGAACACACCTTTCAAAATGAGTTGGGCAGTGTAATTTCTCAAACGCACACCTCAAACGAAGTTTAATAAACCCTCATCTATAGATAGCACACCGTCACAGAAAATTGAATAATCTGAAATATATCTTTCAGTCAATTCGGTCTATATGCGCTGAACGCAAATCAAATTGGAATATCATGTCCCCCCACATTTGAAAGTGGAGGAGATCGTCCCCTCCCTTTGTTATTATGTATGTTTGGTTTCATAATAATGTACGTGAAATTTCTGTCTCAGGTGTGCACCAAATCGCACAATTTCACGCCCAAAAATACAAAAGCTCCCTACTGTGGGAGGGGGACACGGTCCCCCTCCCACGCCCTCCGCCGCTCGGTCGCTTCGCTTCCTCGCAATGTCTCCCCTCCACTTTTGAGAAGTTGTTGACGCCCTTGCTTAGTTTCATGGGAGCCCAATGCCCTAGACTATATCGATGGCTCTATAGTATACAGGATCACGTTGATCCATCTCATGCAAGGATCAATCCTATCCCTTTAAAAATACGTTACGAGTAGGTTCACTATTTTAACACCCATGATAGGAGTTGCAAATGTCTGATATCTAAAAGCTTCCGGGGGCTCCGCCCCCCAGACCCCCATTATTGTCCCCAAATGTGGGTGCCCCCCAAAGTTAGGTCTTCGAGCCATCAGGACACTTTCAATGAGCGCATAATAAAACTTCCGGGCATGCCAATGTGGGGCTTTTAACTCTTGTCGGTGGTCACTCTGGAAAGTGTTTTCAAATTTCGCCCCCCAATCGCAAAAACGGATCGACGCCCCTGATGTAAACACAATGTATGTATGAAGCTTATGTTTTTCTCTTCTTTTATGCAATTTTCATGCTTTCGTATATCAATTTCTATTGTTATAACTATGTTGTTTTGTTATTAGTGATTGATACGTTGTGTTATATTCATGTTGCATGATGATTTTTCGTGCAACGCCTTTATTACAAGTAGGGCTTCTTCTTCAATAATTACTAGGTTGGGTATATATAACGCCTAAATATAAACAATATCACACATGTAAACTGGGTTCCAAAAGAAACTTATCACGTTTTCAGAGCGACGCTCACTAAAATCTATAGCATCAAATTGAATTAAATTTAGACACAGATAAGCTATCACTCTCATAATGAAGCATATCTTAAAAATTAAAAGTTTCCTTTTGCCAAAAAGGAGAAAATGAGATTGAATAACTATAGGTCACTTTTAAAAAATCACAGAAACTGCTCGCTGCGAACCTCCACGAAAGGCGGTCTATTCAGAACTTTCAATAGCTATTCATTCAACTTCAAAGCGGGTTATGTAACCACTAGACTGGCTATTGTCCGTACCGAGCTCTGTGCCCGAAAGGCAAGCAGTTTCTGTGATTTTTGAAAAATTACCTCTTGCGATTTCACCTTATTTTATTCTTTGTTAACTAAAGCAAACATTTTTTTTTTAGATGAGCTTGCTAAGGGATATTGTAGCTAGTCTATTCCCAATTATGAGTAATTGTTATGATTTGGATTTTAATGTGTGTCGCTCTGAAAAGTTGATAAGTTTCTTTTGGAACCCAGTTTAGTAAACTGTTTTTCTTTTCTTGTTTGATTACATATTCCAGGAACATTTCAATATTTAAATTTATGTTTCTATACAGGATGGCCCAAACAATATGGAACGGGGTACTTCCCAAAATAAAGTAAAACAATGAACATGTCCATCGGATAGAGTGTCCTTTCCAATGAACAGCGATACAAAGAAAAGTAATTTTGGACGTGTATTTTTTGTTATAGGGCGCTTTGAGTGAGACCATATTGACCAATTATGCCCGCAATTATGCCCGCAATTATACCCATTCACTCGGCACCGCTCGGCACACAGCTGGATGCACACTAACAATGGCGCGCGGAATACTCGCGTGTTCAATGGTATGTCGGGCAGTAAGTCTCATTTATCAGGCACTGACTTGGTAAAAATTTGCAAAATAGGGAACCTGACATGGTGTTACTCACAGCGCCCTTAAACAAACACTACACGACCAAAATGACTGTTCTTGGTATCACTTTTCATTGGAAAAAACACTCTATCATATGGACATACTCATTTTGCTACTTTATTTTGGGAAGTGCCCCGTTCCGTTTTGGGGGGCCACTCTGTATTTTGTCTTAATTAACTCTATAACGTACTTTCAAATAAATATATGAATTGCATTATGATAAATCGAAAAATGAATTCTGTCGACATGCCGAGTGGGTATTCTGACTACACATGCTCCTACACCAACTATACGCTTGAGTTGTTGAAGAGAGATCTACTGGGCAAAACAATATCAGTGTTCTTTGTTCTACAGAAATGCATTTCCTTAACAAGCAGATCATGATTTGTTTTACATTTCATTCAAGTTTTAGACGGATCCTAGAATGACACAGACAATGGAAATCGTGTATACTTATGGACCTAATATTGGTACATGTATAACTTAATAATATTTAATTACCTTATCCTTGATTACAGACTAGTTTGAGAGTCTTGGAAAGGGACTATAAAGTATCACTCTCCAAGGGGCTAGCAGAGATTATCTGCACATCGACCTCTCTCAAGGGTCTTTGGTTGTGTAGTTGTTCTCTGCATGATAGTTTCTATGAGATCCTTACTGTGAAAGGTGGACTCAGTAAGGTAAGTACAGTATAGGATTGTTTGTCTAATAAGTAGTTCATGTAATGATGTTTATCTTGGACTTACATTTCAAGTCAGTAATAGTATCATGTTCACATGGCATAATTTAAACAATGTTAGTGAAAATGAATGCAAGAATTGTCATGAGGGCATATTCAGAATTTATAATGGCTTAAGTGCTTTATAGAACAAAAACAGTTGTTAACAGGTCAAAGCGCAAAGTTATTTCATGAGATACATAATATCGCATTGGGCAATCACCCTTTTCTATTGCAAATTAATTAGAATTTGAGAGTAAATAATTAGTTGTCATATAAATGCCGCATATTATAATAACTATTTTGATCATTGATTCATTCCTGCAATATTAAGATCGGCATGTGGGTGAAGAGATATGACAGAAAGATGTTTAACGGAAACAATCTTTAACAATGCTTTGCTGTTTATACGCGTCGTTATTATTAATATGCGTGGTGATTGGCATCAGGTAATTGTTGTCATAAAATAATATAATAGAAACTGAAACCATTGTTTACACAATTGTTTTCCATCTGGGGCCTGTTCCATACAAATGTTTGAATCGTCGTAAGTGTCCAATTTTTGCAACTACCATGGCAACAGCTCCATGCTTTTGGCTGTTTTCCTATTAGATACAATAATTGGCAAATTACACCAATTGCAAAGGTTTATTGAAAGATTAAACGAGAACTTGTTTGAGATTTAATCTCAATTATATGAGTAATATAAAATGAGGGATTACGTTAACTGAGAGCCCGTCAGTGCGCATGCGCTAATCCGCAATATTCGTAGATAGCCGAGGATGTGCCTGCTGAACCAAGGCAGAAAGATTACGAGAACTCGAATTAGTACCCAACATTAGGGAGGGTAAGGGAGGGACGTAATCCCTCATTTTATATTACTTATATAATTGAGATTAAATCTCAAACAAGTTCTCGTTTAATCTTTCAATTATACGACGTAATACCAATTTCGGGATTACGTTAACTGAGATTTTGAAGCTCAGCAGGTACATCCGATCCTGACAACAATATAATGTACAAATACATTTATTGAATGTAGGTATGGCCGGCATACAACAAGACCGTTGTACTGACAAAACCTTTTAGCCCAACTGACATTAGTGGTGTCTTAAAATCACTCTTGGCCATGTCCATTTGAGTCCATTAAGGACTTCATGAGAGCACCCGTAAATGTTATGCTCATATTCTACACAGATTTCATGTATGAGTGCAACTATGAAGTTAATGTTCATGTTCTTCACTAATTTCATGTATAGCGTAGGAATACTTTCCTAAGACCAGCCTGCCTAATGGGCCAGAAGTTCCAGAACTCAACAGGAACAGTATAAATATAAGATAATATATTTTCTACACAAATTATTCCAGCTCTTAGCCAAATTAACATGTGCTTGAGGTACCGGCACTGTCCGTTACCCCCATAGTCCTTGTTCTGCGTAAGTCGTAAAAGATATCGCAGGTAGCTAAATACACATGAGCCTCCTACAGTGGGTGTGACTTCATAAGATAGTTGAAGTACATATACACACCCCGGATCCTTTTGTTAGAAGGTCCTTAATTTTAAGAGAGCCTCACTGCACTATTATAAGTCCAAAATACAAACAATTCAGTGGCTAGACCCCCTGGGTCGATATAGAAAAATGTGCAAAGTATCATAGTCTAAGTCGAGCGTGAGGCGAAGACCTATGATAACATCCTAAACCTCCTTTAACCTCAGGAGGGCGTAATTAAAGACATCCTCGTACGACATAAGAGGGTGTTTATATTACTGGGTCTAATACCAGATATGCTGATAATGTGCTGCACGCCAGTAATCAATGACTCTGAAAATGCAAGCTTTCGTTTGTTCCGAAAGTCTGCCTGCAGCTCAACAACGTGTATACATCCACCTCTATAGATAGGCATTGTGACTCATATTCAATTGATTGAGCAGGTAAGTCTAGTCTCCTTAAAAAGAGCATGGGTTATTGGGTTAAACCAATATCCAGGGAAGAGCACTTCTTAATTAAGCCTGTTCGAACTATGAGCAGACCAGCTGCATCCCATCATTTTGAATTGTCCCAAAATGTTAAGGATAACAAAAATGGGAATTTGGAGAAACTCAAAACGTTGCAATCAACAGTGAATGCCTCAACTAGTAAATTCAGTTTGCATATCTAACCAAATAAGGCTAGTTCTGGGAACCAAGTTCCAAACAACGCCATTGAATATGTATTCCGCACCTGAAAGTGCCTATACATATGGCCTGCCTCTGAGTTATTTTCCCGTTAAAATGGGAATTTACTAATAACATATATATGTATATGTTTTACTCGTGCATAATCCACAAGTAATGATTTATGTTGCCTCGTTGCTATCCGAGGGCTTGCATCTATTATATCATATTCAATACGGGTAGTACATGTACACTGTTCACATAGGCACACAATGATTGAATGTCACATTACCCAGCAGCTACCGTTACAAGGTAGTTCATGCCATAAGTTCTAGTTTGTAATTATAAGCCATTAGTATCAGCCACCTGTGCATAATTAGGCTGAGGTTGATATATAGCATCCCAGCCATTCCCACTGGCATGGACGCAACTCAAGCTCCGATTTCGGGCTGATGGGGGCGAATAAAGATACCACATGGTCGGATCAACCCACCATAGAGATCATCCCCGCGACAGTGTCATTTTTTAATAAATAAAAGCTAACATTGAATGTTTGCTTTAAGTATTACAATTTTCTCTCTCTCAAATAGAGTATGATTGTAGAGAGGTTCACACATTGGCCTGCTGGAGAATCGAAAAAATCTTCCAGATAACCATGGCAACGTACGTGCCTCATTGAGGACTCCAAATTGTTAATACAAATCTTCAAAGCCATTCTCTTTTGAGCGCTTTGCATTTAAATGTCTAAATATCATAACTCAATGTTCAAAATGAAGCCAATGAGTATAATTCTTTAGTGGGATGGGTACCGATTTCCCAGGGTGGATAAACCCGAGATGCACAAGGATGTCAAAGTAGCTTATAATAGCTTCCTTGAGTTGTAATCATCCCCAATAACAATAATCAGGATTGTGTCGTCCAGATTTCGAGACATGACACGACCAGCTTGAGAAAGCTGGTTTTGCAACTTGTACATAGACTTGGTGATGTACCAGAGCCATTGGATATGGCTAGAATTGCCAGCATTAATCATAGAATTAACTTTGAGGTATAAATTATCCTCATGGGTAGCTCAACACTATTTTGTCAAAGAGGTTGAGGGATGCTAGACAATATTCAGGGGATACAAGATCCCGCACCAAGTGCATGTAGGCCGTGTGGATGAAAATCCATGGCAGATGACCTAAAGTTAGTCGATTCTAAAAGGATCATCGAGGGCTAAATCGTACCCCATTCTGTTTAATCTAATACAACTATTAGATATGAATTCGCCCACTTCTATCTTGGCAGGGCTCAATAACATTCAATTATAGGCTATAAATAACCTCTTGCATGATTTCAGCATCGCAAGTGACGTTTTTCCCTATATTGTTTGAACGTTCATGAAGGATTAAATTTCCCACACCGGAAACTCAATCTAGCATCCAATGACAGTTTTGAAGTCTGTAATTCTTGCCAGTTTTCTGACAACCTCAGTCAACCCAAACTTGGGGTTTATTGGCATTTGTCGAATTGAATTCATTGAAATAAATTCAGAATAATCCACTTGCCTTGTCTGAATTTGGAGTTCTATTATCTCCCCTGCATGCTGGCCTACGGGCCAACTCTTGGCACCCGGCACTAGCAATACATCTGAGACGGGCTTAACTTAGCCTGTGACTGAGTGTGTGGAGGTAGTCTGTTCCTCCTTCCTGTGTGTACCCTAAAAAGGGGCCCATTCTTCAATCACTCCTGACATTGGCCTGGTATAGGCCTACACGGCCGGCCGTGGGCTTGGCTCAGCGAGTCCAAGCAGATATATTCCAATGAATTTATAGTCATGTAACGTCCCCGGTGGGGATGGAAGGCGAGGCGGATGATTGAAATTACCTCTCATGCTCATTGTAGCTCGTAATTTGTACGTCGCCAAAGTGCATAAATCTTGCATTAAAGTCAGGTTGTATTATCTCTTTTCACAGACATATTCAATTTTCAGGAGTTCAAGTATGAATTGCCATTGACTTAGCGATTCAATGCTAAGGGCCATCTTATCGATGTGTATCAGTATACCGCGGCCCATATAAATGGAGCGACTATAACAGTATAATAAGCAGTGGCGCCACCAAGCTAGTACTGTGATACGTATTGAACTACATGTATACAAATTCAAGTCACGACATTCGTGGCTGTACATATCTGTAATTGCCTCAAATCTGACTGACAATATCAAGTTCTATTTGTATAGCGCATAATAAAGTCATTCTCTGTTATGCGCTTGCTTGGATATGGATATAAAAATAAGCGGAGAATCTTCAAGAAACAAGTGTCACCGTGGTCACCTCTAGTACTAGTAGGTGTGACATAAAGTAAAGAGTAGACAAGCTACTTCTTATTCAACAAAATTAATAGATTCTCAAATATATCCGATGCTAATTGCCATATTGCAAATATGCGGCGATAGAGGGAATGACAACTTTTCCAGGTTTGCCTGAAATATACCAACTTATAAGCCCGGTGGGCGGTATGTCATTCATGATTGCTTGAAATGGATATTTCTCATTGCCGTGTGCTAACCCCCGTGGGGCCGCGGACGGGCTTGAGCAACCGTAGCAACGGGAGAGGCCAAGGCCTCGCAATTCACGCTTACAGTACAAGTAGCGCTTCCATATCCAGTCTATTACTGAACGAAAATATAGACTAGGGAATCAAGCTAGATTTCCCTTTATGATTGGAAATAGAGTTGTTCTATTTCTCTGTCTCACTCATAGTCATATGCATAGCCTTATGCTTCGAATGTGAAGGGAATCATACTAGATTTCCCATTTGTTTACTATGTGAGCCTGACTCGCTCACACTCGGTCATAGCCTTTGGCTTCGAGTTCGAATACGATTAACTTTCCCCAACCCACTCTTGCCGACTGTGTCGACAGCGGCTGTGCCGCAAGAGAAGGCTAAATCCGCCCGTGAGAGCCCGTGGCTCCTGCGCTAGGCTGTGCCTAATATGCAGACGGGGGACGGACTCGCTCGATCATTGCCTGTGGCTTCGAGTCTGACTTCGATTACTTTCCCCGCCCAGTATTGCCGACTGTGTCAGCAGCGGCTGAGTCGCCCATAGGAGCCCGTGGCTCTGGCCTGCGATAGGCTGTGCCTAATATTAATACGCAGGGGGAACATGCAGCCGAGCTGCAATCCATAATATGAGACGATCAAATCCGACGTAAAATATCACTTTGGATATACTTGATTTGATGCAAAAACCGTCTCAAAAGTACGAGTATATATCAAATACCAATTTAGAACGATTTCTTACCTTCAAAAGGCGGGGATTGCGCGGATAAAATTGCATATATTCTAGAGATCGAAAGGTGTCCTTTCGCTCAGAATGCACGCGAAACCAACGAATTGCGGATTAGCGCATGCGCACTGACGGGCTCTCAGTTAACGTAATCCCGAAATTGGTATTACGTCGTATAATGAAACCGGGGCCCAGATAAGGAATACGAAGCACGTTGGGTTTCATATCTGAAAGAAAAATAACTTGTCATGCATGAAGGGACCGAGAAGTTGTAAGTACCTGTGTTGTACTACATGTATTTTGTTTCAATAGGTATGTATGCATAAATCCATATGTTATTCATTGTAATGCATGCATGGAATTTGTATTATTTCTTTACAATAATGAAGTCCAGCAACTTTATAAAAAAAAGAAGAAGAATCAACACGGCTAGTTACGACATGCATGTCATTTAAATTTGTACAAATATTATATAAACGTGAAATAATACACGAAATGTACGGGGTGGCTAGAAAAAAAAACACGGACCGACATACACCCTAAAACATGAACAAAGACTGGTTTATCCAGATGAGAAATTATAATAGCTAAGATTATTGATATAAGTTTGCATTCAAAATTAGCCCAATATCACAGAATATTGCTTGTTTAACTTTAATACGCTATACCATATATTAAAATATACACTCGGCAAATAAATCACACATTAATGTGTAGATAATTAATGTTAAAAGTTTATTAAACAATGCTTAACCATAAAAAGACCGGGCAATTCAAGTTATTTCTACGGACGGGGGGGGGGGGGGGGGGGGGGGTGGTGGTGGTGGTGGGCAGTATACATTACGGCCGTGTAACATTCGTTCGCCATGAGAATGAGCACGCAAGTCGAGTATGGGCAATAGATTAATATCTATTAGGTTTAGTTTTAATTGTAATTTATGTCAACAAATAACAGTTTGCACACAAATCAACACTTAGTCAACTATATTCAACCTCAAAACGGACATCTCACATGAAAACAAGGCCAAAATAAAAGCTAATAATGGTTTATTCTCATTCTAGACGAATTATATTTCCATTTGTGTGTACTGTACATAAGTAACGCAAATGAACAATGTTCGTGGCTGACAGGAAACCACAAAAGTTCACAAGAATTTAACACGATAAATCATGATAAGATCTGATTTTCGCAATTATAGTTTAAAGGGATCTAGGCACTTTGTGAACATGTGCATAAAGTGATGAATGGTTGGTACAATGAATATACCGGTAGTTGTTTTTGGATATTTCAACTGGGTATTGTGTAAAAATTCCCAACTAAATAAACGTTAAATGACCGAGAAATTAGCAAAAATCAAAAGTGATATTTACTCATTGCACTGACTTTGTTCCCCGTTACGACTATCCAGTGGATAGTTTAAAATATGAACACTTCAATCGTAAATATCTTTTTAACGAAAGGGAAACAACTGAAAACTGTCTCATGATTCTGTTGTTAAAGTCATACCTGTAAAGTGTCCAATCCACGAAAATTACTTGGAGCTTCCTCGTTTCTCTTCTACCGTGTTGTTTAGCTTATGGTAAGAGAAGAATAAAATATGGTTTGATTTTTTCAAATGTCCCTTTAGTATGAAGATAATTATCATTGAAAATCATTATTTCTAAAGCGTTAATCAACGCAATTGAAAAAAAGTACAATTGTCTTAGCTGAGAACGTCCGCATGCAGCACCCGTGAGAACATTCTGGAGATTGAACTTTGAGCCGAGCGAGTTCAAATTCCATGAATTATGTACTACGTGTGTAAAAATACACGGGTGCGAATATCTCAAACGGATCATTCATTACTGCGACAATTCCATGACAAGCCATCAGTATTCGGTGATAAAATATGAACTCAATATTCGTTTTTTCACTAGGTAAACAGTGTTCGTTTTCTTTCAAACTTTCACAAATCTTTCAATTGTATTTTACAATGATATTGATGTAGGATTGAAGTCTCAAATGTCATTTTGTGCAATATCTGACACTTTACAGGCATCACTTTAATACGAATACAATATGGTATAATGAAACCGCTAGAGTTTTAATTTGGACAATGTTACTATATTTCTGTAATGGTCATTATGGTCAGAAATTGTTTCTGTCCTCAATGCATCAAACCCCTCTGGGACTGTCGGTCTAAATTTTATAATCTACACACGTTGAAACTACAGGCATTTTACAAGATGAGGAGAGCTTAAAGGGGATGCAATATGGTTATGGTAGACGACAAGTTGGATAGTGACAATGTTTGTTAGTTTGATCATTCACGCCAATTCCAGAATGATGCATTCATGAAATCCAAAGGTTGATTTATAGGATGTGATGGGCCAGAGAGTGTGATAAAGACAGTTATCGGAACGAATCAATTACTTAGGTTTGTTTATTAGGATTAATCGATATGTACAACATTATACAAGGGAAGGACATGTATTTGTACATTTCAAAAAACAAATGGCTAGCACCACAGAGGGAGCCAAGAGGCTGTAATAAGGATTGAGTTGATTTGCACGGACAACTGGTCAGATGTCACTGACAATAGAAATATGTGTGTTCACATGCACAAAACATGAAATTAGTCATGAAGTCATGCGGGTAAAATGTTTACGCGTTGTCGAGCAATGCGTTTGTCCTGGACAAAAAGATAGTCTTTGTCTACAGACAAATGAACACATGTCGTATATTAAAATATTTAACAATCAAAAGTAACACGTCATCAATATTACTTGTATTTCCATCAATAATCATTCCCATTACAAACATGTAGGGAATATTTCTCTTCATGCTAACCCGGGTTCTCATTATTTTGTTTTAATGTTGAAATCCCATCAGGTTAAGCAGGTCAGACTGGAGTATACGACTCTAGGTGATGTATCATCGAAGCACCTTGCAGCATGGTTGTCAGGATTGCCCGACCTGACGGACACACGGTCACATATGACTTTCTCAAATCTGTAAACTAATATCTGATGTATTCATGAACAATGTGATTTCCATTTTATCATTAACTCTCTTTGAAAAGTTTTATTTAAAACAAGTTATACCAGAATCAATCAGTTCTGAACGGGTTAAGTTATCCTTTACAATGATTAAGTATCTATGTTGACATGTGAACAATTGACAAACATTTAATATAAATTTGTATATTGTGATCAGAGAGTTCCAACAACTGTGGTGTAAAAATCCCATGATGAATGAATGTCATATGACCGAGCAATGGGCAAACGTACAAATCAGTATTCGATACCTCATCGCCATAACTTTTCACACAATTCGCCAAGTAAGACTTTCCAATACAGTACAAATAGTTTAATCATATAGAGTACATGTATTCACGAAAGACTAATTTGGAATACCGTAAATTTGACCATGCCTCTACAGTTAATATGATTGCATTGAGGTATGTGCGAACGGCAGGAGTTCTTGTCAAGTGTGAAGTGAGATTGGTGGTTAGTTATGTATTAATAAAAACGAAGTTCCCATTTTGTAATATTGCCACTATAAGCAACGCTTTCGATTTGTTCAACAAGCCAAATTCGAATGGGCGTAAGTTAACTTTGCGCTTGTAAGGGAAATGTATTGTTTCCGTGGCAGAATTAAATATCATAGAATTACACATTCCATAGCAACCGTGGCCTTTTCTTGAAGCTCGCTTCCTTGAGTCTGTGGCTTTTATCACAGGAAAACTCGCACTTTTCTTTATCCTTATCATCACGGTAACGAAACCTCGAAAAGAAATTGTTTCCAGAATTAGACGCGAAAATATCTGAACAAATCACTGATAGTATTAGCAACTAGATTGGATACCAGATATTTATTTTGTAAATCATTATTATCATAGTAATTTTTTCATCATTTTATCATTACGATTATTATTAGTATTCATACTAATATTACTATAATTCAGAGTACGCTCATGATGAGAAATACCATATTGATCATAATTAACATTATTAATGTTATTATATATATATTTGCAGTGTAATCACAAATTTCGCGCAAGTTAACACTCATACATTTGTCTGTCCGATCTGGGGAAAATCTTATCATACTACTAATGATAGTAATCTTAATAATAATAAACATTTCGTCTAGTTATTTAGCGCATTATTTACAACAAGGTTTGGGTATCTATGCGCATATATAAATCATAATTTCATTCATCATGTCGTACATTAAAATATTTAACAATCAAAAGTAGCAAGTCACCAATATTACTTGTATTTCCGTCAATAATATTTCCCGTTACAAACATGTAAGCAATATTTCTCTTCATGCTAACCCGGGTTCTCATTATTTTGTTTTAATGTTGAAATCCCATCAGGTTAAGCAGGTCGAACTGGTGAATACGACTCTAGGTGATGCATCATCGAAGCACCTTGCAGCATGGTTGTCTGGCTTGCCAGACCTGACAGAACTGACGCTATATGATATGAAACTCGATGACAGCTTCTACGTCATGGCGTCAGAGAAGGCAGCCCAAACCAAGGTATCACACACGGTCCCATATGACTTTATCATATCTGCAAACTAATATCTGATGTATACATGAAACATGTTATTTTCATTTCTCATTAATTCTCTTTGAAAAGTTGTATTTAAAACAATTATTACCAGAATCAATCAGATGATTTAGTATGTCCTGTTGACAAGTGAAAAAAGACAAACAATTAATATAAATTTGTACTCTGTGATCAGAGAGGTCTACAAACTGTTGTGTTAAAATTCCATGATAAATTAATGTCATATGACCGAGCAATGGGCAAACATACAAATCAGTATTTGATAACTCATTGCCATAACTTTTTCACACAACTGTAATTCGCCTAGGAAGACTTTTAAATACAGTACAAATAGTTCAATCATAGAGAGTACATGTATGTATTAACGAAAGACTAATTCGGAATACCATAAATTTGACCATGCTTCTACAGTTAATATGAATGCAACGATGTATGTGAGAACGGCAGGAGTTCTTATCAAGTTTTAAGTGAGATTGGTGTTAGGTAACCATACCAAGTTATGTACTAATAAAAGCGAAGTTCCCATTTTATGATATCGCCACAGACTGTAAGCAACGCTTTCAACATGATTGTTCAACAAGTCAAATGCGAATTGGCGGAGGTTAATTTCGGCGCTTGTAAGGGAAATGTGTTCTTTCCGTGGCATAATTGAATATTATAGAAGTACACATTCCATAGCAACCATGGCCTTTTCTTGAAGCTCGCTTCCTTGAGTCTGTGGCTTTTATCGCAGCCAAACTTACATTTGTCTTCATTCTTTTCACCACGGAAAGGAATCCTCGAAAAAGAATTGTTTCCAGAATTAGAGGCGAAAATACCTTTACAAATCATTGATAGTATTAGCAACTGGATTGGATAATCCACACTTTTATCAAATCATTACCATCATTATAGTTATTATTATTGTATCATTATGACTATTATTAGTACCTACACTATTATTACTATAATTCAGAGTATGCTCATGATGAGTAATATGCCTACCATATGCCTACAGTTAATATGAATGCAACGATGTATGTGAGAACGGCAGGAGTTCTTATCAAGTTCCTGCCCCCATACAATGCAAACCAGCACGCAATGAGTGCACCACCATCTCCACTCCCTGTGGAGAATTCTTTCCAAGCGGCTCATGGGTATTGAGAACATCCTTCACATAAACTAAAGGCATCCACCTCCTACCGGTCCCCATTTTTTTGGAATCTATATTGCTGAGTGATATTGCAGGACGTGTTTTTGCCGAGCTCCCGATATTGTTGTCGAGGGATGCGTTTATATGTTTGTCTATATGTTGTATTTGGCATCAGAGCGTCGGTTTAGACACCTAGAATACGGAAAAGAACTTCGCTTTTAAGTTTTATCTGCGGAAAGCTGGATTTTTGGAGATTTTAAGGAGAAAAAAGGAGGAAAAAATTGGATTTTAGTCACAAACTAGATACTTCGCGCATTACAAACTTGTCATCACAACACGGCGCATGTTACGCGCATAGAGTATCCAAGGAGTATCCAAGCAACCTGTAGCTTTACGCGACCGCGCCAGTGAACAGGTGGATGATGACGTCATCGGAGTGATCAAGTTTAAAGGGATTTGACGGGTTTTGACCATTTCATCTAAGCGGATCGAGCTAGGATTACGTGACCCGTGGCCTGGATTACTGCTCATCTGGACTTATATCCTTTATACTATATGATGATATAAATGCATATATGATACATATACGATAGAACATGTGAGTCAAAATGCCTCCGAAAAAGAATAAAGACAACCAGAGTCATCAGTCGGACAATACATTTACTGATTTGTTTGTATTGAAAAACGAAATTACAAAACTGACCGAAAACATTACTACAAAATTCAGTACTGTCGAGACATCACTCATTGAACTAAAGCAAGGGCAATCTGAACTCACAAAAGCCTTAGACTTTTTCAGTTCGAAATTCGATGAGCTGAATAAAACTGTCCATGATCTGAAATCAGAAAACAGAGAGCTGAAAAAAGACAATGGTGTTCTTAAAGATAGAGTTGGAGGATTGGAGACGAGATTGAATGAACTTGATCAATATCATCGAAGGGTGAACCTTGAGATAGCAGGTGTCCCAGAGGTCCAGGGGGAGAACGTAAAGGAGATCGTTGCCAAAGTTATCCAGCATGTGGCACCCAACCATGCCAACGTCAGCCCGACTGACATCGATGTATGTCACAGGATGGGCAAGAAGTCTGAAGCAGCCGGGAATCCACCTCCGAGGGCCATCATCGTGAGGTTCACCACCCGTCGGGCCAGAGATGCTGTGTATGAGGGAAAAAAGAAGCTGAAGTCCATGACGAGCCGTGACCTAGGTTGCAGAGAGGAGAGGAAGGTGTACATCAATGAGAACTTGCTGCCAAGCACCAAAGTCTTGCTGTCGAGGGCGAACGCGATCAGAAAGAGGGAGGGCTACCGCTACTTGTGGACCTGGAATACCAAGATTCTTGTGAGGAAGACCGAGACCAGCCCGCCGCTTGTCATCGCCAGTGAAGAGGATCTGCTGAAAATCAAATAAATCACGACTGGCCTGCTTTGTAAATAACATTGTTAATGAATAGTGTGAATAATGACGAACAACGAATTATTTCACATTACTAATCGAAATTTGAATGCTGATGAATTAAATACACATTTGTTTGCTTCTGCACTTGGAGTTGGACATTTAAATATTCGTTCTGTAAATGCGAATTTTGATGATTTTAAAGTTTTCTTTGATTTCAATGTATGTTCAAATTTTAAGCTCTTTGCATTAACTGAAACGTGGAATATTCTAAACCCTAATTTGTTTCATATTGATGGTTATAAGCTTGAATACAACTGCAGAGAGAATGGGAGAGGAGGGGGTGTTGGAGCTTATATACACTCGTCTTTATTGTATACGCGTTTGAACATTACGATCTCAAGTACAGAGTCGCTTTGGTTGAAGATTAGTACAAACGATAATATAATTGTATTTGGAGTAGTCTATAGGAAACCAGACAGTGATTATGATGAATTTATAAATGATATGAATAGTGTTCTTCATGATGTAAAATTAGACAAGTTTCAGTGTATCATAGTTGGAGATTTTAATGTGAATTTGAATATAGTTAATGAAAGGTCAAATGAACTTCAGACGATGATGGAATGTTATGGACTCCAACAGCTAATTTCTTCGCCGACACGTATTACTTCTGATAGTCAAACTCTAATTGATCATATTTATACAAACATTAGTTTATGTGAAATAACTTCAGGAACTATATTTGTTGATATTTCAGATCATTTGCCTTGTTATGCAATATTCCATAATTTTTTTGATAAACAAACGTTAACTAATGAAACTAGGAGAAAATGTCGAAGTTATAAACAATATTCTATTCAAGCTTTACGTGATGATCTAGAAACGATCACATGGGATGAGGTATATGAGTCAAATGATGTTAATGATGCATACAATAAGTTTTTGATAATATTTCGTAGGATTTGTGATAAACATGCACCTTTACAATTTCGTAGTCCTAATCCGAAAATTAAGAAACCATGGATTACTAAAGCTATTTTAAAGTCAATTAAAACCAAGTATAAGTTATATAAGCAATCTGTATTGTCAAACCATAATGATGAAAAATTGAATAAATATAAAAAGTTTAGAAACACATTGACTAATGTATTGCGATATGCGAAGAAAAATTATTATGAAGAATTATTTGTAAAAGATAAAGGAAATTAAAAAAAAGTATGGACGCATATAAAGAACATTTTGAATAAAAAGGGAGGAAAATCAAGCAGAGTAGAAAAGTTAGGAATGAATATTGATGGTGTATATGAAGAATCTAGTATCCCTGGAAAAATTTGTGAAATGTTTAATAATTTCTTTGTACAGATTGGAGAAAATTTAGCTGATAAAATTGGTGATACAAATGGTACCTTTCATACATTTTTGGGTCAGAAAGTATCTAATACATTTTATTTTTTACCCGTTACTCATACTGAAGTTCGAAATGTAATTTGTTCCCTGAAAAGAAACAAAGCTTGTGGTTTTGATGATATTCCGGTTGGTATATTGATGGATGCTGTTAATTGCGTTTCTCACCCATTGGCTTATATAATAAACTTATCAATTTCAACTGGTATATTTCCTGATAAATTGAAAATTGCAAAGGTAATTCCTGTACATAAAAAGGGTAGTACAGACACACCTGGTAATTTTAGACCTATTTCTATTTTACCTGTTTTAAGTAAAGTATTTGAGAAAGTGGCAAATAATAGATTGATTAAGTTTTTTAATGATAATACTGTTTTGTATGAGCACCAATATGGATTTCGTTCTGGTTATAGTACTAAATTATCATTAATAAATCTGTTAAAGCAAATTTGTCATGATATTGATCAGGGTAATACAACGGTTGGACTCTTTTTAGACTTTGCTAAAGCGTTCGACACCATAAATCACAATATATTATTATATAAATTAGAGCATTATGGTGTGAGAGGAATGCCTCTAACTTGGATGAGGAACTATTTATTTAATAGATTTCAATTTGTTGATTATGATAATATTCATTCAGACAAACTACCAATAACTTGTGGAGTTCCCCAGGGATCTGTGTTAGGTCCAACGTTATTCCTTATTTATATAAATGATCTTCCTAACTCATCCGATTATTTTAATTTCCGTCTCTTTGCAGACGATTCTAGCTTATTTCATACTTTTCAGGGTGTAGGAGATGCTATTAATTTGATTGAGATGGAAAATGATATTGATTTGATAATGACTTGGTGTAAAGAAAATAAACTTACTATTAATACTACGAAAACTAAGTACATCATATTTAAAAGTAGGTGCAGGAAAATTGATGTTCTTGGTAATATTGTAATGAATAATGAAACAATTGAAAAAGTTCCTTACACTTCATTTGTTGGAGTTAATATTGATGAAAATGTAACATGGAAGAAACAAGTTGATTCTGTTTGTGTCTCCTTGAGAAAGAACATAGGTGTATTATATAGAATACGAAATTTTGTGCCTAAAAGAATTTTAAAATTGTTGTACTTTACACTTGTTGAACCACACATTACATATGGCCTAGAAGTCTGGGGTGGAACTTATCCGTCGTATTTAATGAATATATGTTTGCTTCAAAAGAGAGCCATGCGTGCAATATGTTTTAAGAGTCCAAGGGAGCACACAGCTCCATTATTTATGGAATTATCTGTCCTTAATATTTTTGATTTATATAGATATGTCATAGGAACAGTGATGTATGATTTGATAAACGATAAATTCTCACAAAGCTTAGTTACTTATTGTACTCGCATTGATCATTGTTATGATACTAGAAGTAAAAATGACGATAAATTTAAAATAGTTCCAGTAAAATTAGAATTAGCAAAGCAATCCATTTCATATATCGGACCAAAAATATGGAATGAACTTCCAAATAATTTAAAAAGTAAAATGTCAAGACACACGTTTCGTAAATTGCTTAAAGGTTATTTTTTAGATTCGAAATGACCCTTTTCCATTTGTATATATATGTTCGGCATTCTTGATTTTTTCTGTATTTTGTATATAATTCCAATATTTATTTAATGCATATTTTATAAGGGCTAGACCAACTAGCATTTTGTGCTATTACTAGTTCCTTTTTTACCAATAAGTTTTAATTTTGTGGAATCTTTGTATTATATTGTCAATGTTTTTTGTTGTTGTTTCAATTGGTAAAATAAATTTCATTTCATTTCATTTCATTTCATTTCATTTCATTTCATATTGATCATAATTACCATAATTAATGTTATTATATATATTTGCAGTGTAATCACAAATTTCGCGCAAGTTAACACTCATACATTTGTCTGTCCGATCTGGGTAAAATCTTATCATACTACTAATGATAGTAATCTTAATAATAATAAACATTTCGTCTAGTTATTTAGCGCATTATTTACAACAAGGTTTGGGTATCTATGCGCATATATAAATCATAATTTCATTCATCATGTCGTACATTAAAATATTTAACAATCAAAAGTAGCAAGTCACCAATATTACTTGTATTTCCGTCAATAATATTTCCCATTACAAACATGTAGGCAATAATTCTCTTCAAGATAACCCGGTTTCTCATTACTTTGTTTTAATGTTGAAATCCCATCAGGTTAAGCAGGTCAAACTTTGGGAGTCGACTCTAGGTGATGTATCATCTAAGCACCTTGCAGCATGGTTGTCTGGCTTGCCAGACCTGACAGAACTGAAACTATATGATATGAAACTCGATGACAGCTTCTACGTCATGGCGTCAGAGAAGGCAGCCCAAACCAAGGTATCACACACGGTCCCATATGACTTTATCATATCTGCAAACTAATATCTGATGTATACATGAAACATGTTATTTTCATTTCTCATTAATTCTCTTTGAAAAGTTGTATTTAAAACAATTATTACCAGAATCAATCAGATGATTTAGTATGTCCTGTTGACAAGTGAAAAAAGACAAACAATTAATATAAATTTGTACTCTGTGATCAGAGAGGTCTACAAACTGTTGTGTTAAAATTCCATGATAAATTAATGTCATATGACCGAGCAGTGGGCAAACATACAAATCAGTATTTGATAACTCATTGCCATAACTTTTTCACACACCTTTAATTCGCCTAGGAAGACTTTTAAATACAGTACAAATAGTTCAATCATAGAGAGTACATGTATGTATTAACGAAAGACTAATTCGGAATACCATAAATTTGACCATGCTTCTACAGTTAATATGAATGCAACGATGTATGTGAGAACGGCAGGAGTTCTTATCAAGTTTTAAGTGAGATTGGTGTTAGGTAACCATACCAAGTTATGTACTAATAAAAGCGAAGTTCCCATTTTATGATATCGCCACAGACTGTAATTAACGCTTTCAACATGATTGTTCAACAAGTCAAATGCGAATTGGCGGAGGTTAATTTCGGCGCTTGTAAGGGAAATGTGTTGTTTCCGTGGCAGAATTGAATATTATAGAAGTACACATTCCATAGCAACCATGGCCTTTTCTTGAAGCTCGCTTCCTTGAGTCTGTGGCTTTTATCGCAGCCAAACTTACATTTGTCTTAATTCTTTTCACCACGGAAACGAATCCTCGAAAAAGAATTGTTTCCAGAATTAGAGGCGAAAATACCTTAAAAAATCATTGATAGTATTAGCAACTGGATTGGATACGACATATTTAATGTACCACACTTTTATCAAATCATTACCATCATTATAGTTATTATTATTGTATCATTATGACTATTATTAGTACCTACACTATTATTACTATAATTCAGAGTATGCTCATGATGAGTAATATGCCTACCATATTGATCATAATTACCATAATTAATGTTATTATATATATTTGCAGTGTAATCACAAATTTCGCGCAAGTTAACACTCATACATTTGTCTGTCCGATCTGGGTAAAATCTTATCATACTACTAATGATAGTAATCTTAATAATAATACACATTTCGTCTAGTTATTTAGCGCATTATTTACAACAAGGTTTGGTTATCTATGCGCATATATAAATCATAATTTCATTCATCATGTCGTACATTAAAATATTTAACAATCAAAAGTAGCAAGTCACCAATATTACTTGTATTTCCGTCAATAATATTTCCCATTACAAACATGTAGGCAATAATTCTCTTCAAGATAACCCGGTTTCTCATTACTTTGTTTTAATGTTGAAATCCCATCAGGTTAAGCAGGTCGAAATTTGGGAGTCGACTCTAGGTGATGTATCATCTAAGAACCTTGCAGCATGGTTGTCTGGCTTGCCAGACCTGACAGAACTGAAACTATATGATATGAAACTCGATGACAGCTTCTACGTCATGGCGTCAGAGAAGGCAGCCCACACCAAGGTATCACACACGGTCCCATATGACTTTATCATATCTGCAAACTAATATCTGATGTATACATGAAACATATTATTTTCATTTCTCATTAATTCTCTTTGAAAAGTTGTATTTAAAACAATTATTACCAGAATCAATCAGATGATTTAGTATGTCCTGTTGACAAGTGAAAAAGACAAACAATTAATATATATTTCCCATTACAAACATGTAGGCAATAATTCTCTTCAAGATAACCCGGTTTCTCATTACTTTGTTTTAATGTTGAAATCCCATCAGGTTAAGCAGGTCGAATTTTGGGAGTCGACTCTAGGTGATATATCATCTAAGCACCTTGCAGCATGGTTGTCTGGCTTGCCAGACCTGACAGAACTGAAACTATATGATATGAAACTCGATGACAGCTTCTACGTCATGGCGTCAGAGAAGGCAGCCCAAACCAAGGTATCACACACGGTCCCATATGACTTTATCATATCTGCAAACTAATATCTGATGTATACATGAAACATGTTATTTTCATTTCTCATTAATTCTCTTTGAAAAGTTGTATTTAAAACAATTATTACCAGAATCAATCAGATGATTTAGTATGTCCTGTTGACAAGTGAAAAAAGACAAACAATTAATATAAATTTGTACTCTGTGATCAGAGAGGTCTACAAACTGTTGTGTTAAAATTCCATGATAAATTAATGTCATATGACCGAGCAAAGGGCAAACATACAAATCAGTATTTGATAACTCATTGCCATCACTTTTTCACACACCTTTAATTCGCCTAGGAAGACTTTTAAATACAGTACAAATAGTTCAATCATAGAGAGTACATGTATGTATTAACGAAAGACTAATTCGGAATACCATAAATTTGACCATGCTTCTACAGTTAATATGAATGCAACGATATATGTGAGAACGACAGGAGTTCTTATCAAGTTTTAAGTGAGATTGGTGTTGGGTAACCATACCAAGTTATGTACTAATAAAAGCGAAGTTCCCATTTTGTGATATCGCCACAGACTGTAAGCAACGCTTTCAACATGATTGTTCAACAAGTCATATGCGAATTGGCGGAGGTTAATTTCGGCACTTGTAAGGGAAATGTGTTGTTTCCGTGGCAGAATTGAATATTATAGAAGTACACATTCCATAGCAACCATGGCCTTTTCTTGAAGCTCGCTTCCTTGAGTCTGTGGCTTTTATCGCAGCCAAACTAACATTTGTCTTAATTCTTTTCACCACGGAAACGAATCCTCGAAAAAGAATTGTTTCCAGAATTAGAGGCGAAAATACCATTAAAAAAATCATTGATAGTATTAGCAACTGGATTGGATACGACATATTTAATGTACCACACTTTTATCAAATCATTACCACCATTATAGTTATTATTATTGTATCATTATGTCTATTATTAGTACATACACTATTATTACTATAATTCAGAATATGCTCATGATGAGTAATATGCCTACCATATTGATCATAATTACCATAATTAATGTTATTATATATATTTGCAGTGTAATCACAAATTTCGCGCAAGTTAACACTCGTATATTTGTCTGTCCGATCTGGGTAAAATCTTATCATACTACTAATGATAGTAATCTTAATAATAATAAACATTTCGTCTAGTTATTTAGCGCATTATTTACAACAAGGTTTGGGTATCTATGCGCATATATAAATCATAATTTCATTCATCATGTCGTACATTAAAATATTTAACAATCAAAAGTAGCAAGTCACCAATATTACTTGTATTTCCGTCAATAATATTTCCCATTACAAACATGTAAGCAATATTTCTCTTCATGCTAACCCGGGTTCTCATTACTTTGTTTTAATGTTGAAATCCCATCAGGTTAAGCAGGTCATACTGTTTAATACGACTCTAGGTGATGCATCATCGAAGCACCTTGCAGCATGGTTGTCTGGCTTGCCAGACCTGACAGAACTGACACTACATGATATGAAACTCGCTGACAGCTTTGCAATGACGTCAGAGAAGGCAGCCCAAACCAAGGTATCACATACGGTCACATGTGACTTTCTGAAATCTGCAAAATAATATCTGATGTATACATGAAAAATGTGATTTCTTTTTTATCATTAATTCTCTTTCAAAAGTTGTTTTGTACGGGTTAAGTTATACCTTAAAATAACTTAGTATCACTGTTGACATGTGTACAAATGACAAACAGTTAATCAGATCAGAGAGGTCTACCAAGGTATCACACACGGTCCCATATTACTTTATCATATCTGCAAACTAATATCTGATGTATACATGAAACATGTAATTTTCATTTCTCATTAATTCTCTTTGAAAAGTTGTATTTAAAACAATTATTACCAGAATCAATCAGATGATTTAGTATGTCCTGTTGAAAACAATTAATATTAATTTGTACTCTGATCAGAAAGGTCTACCAACTGTGGTGTTAACATTCCATGATAAATTAATGTCATATGACCGAGCAATGGGCAAACATACAAATCAGTATTTGATAACTCATTGCCATAACTTTTTCACACACCTGTAATTCGCCTAGGAAGACTTTTAAATACAGTACAAATAGTTCAATCATAGAGAGTACATGTATGTATTAACGAAAGACTAATTCGGAATACCATAAATTTGACCATGCTTCTACAGTTAATATGAATGCAACGATATATGTGAGAACGACAGGAGTTCTTATCAAGTTTTAAGTGAGATTGGTGTTAGGTAACCATACCAAGTTATGTACTAATAAAAGCGAAGTTCCCATTTTGTGATATCTCCACAGACTGTAAGCAACGCTTTCAACATGATTGTTCAACAAGTCAAATGCGAATTGGCGGAGGTTAATTTCGGCGCTTGTAAGGGAAATGTGTTGTTTCCGTGGCAGAATTGAATATTATAGAAGTACACATTCCATAGCAACCATGGCCTTTTCTTGAAGCTCGCTTCCTTGAGTCTGTGGCTTTTATCGCAGCCAAACTTACATTTGTCTTAATTCTTTTCACCACGGAAACGAATCCTCGAAAAAGAATTGTTTCCAGAATTAGAGGCGAAAATACCTTGAAAAAAATCATTGATAGTATTAGCAACTGGATTGGATACGACATATTTAATGTACCACACTTTTATCAAATCATTACCATCATTATAGTTATTATTATTGTATCATTATGACTATTATTAGTACATACAGTACACTATTATTACTATAATTCAGAGTATGCTCATGATGAGTAATATGCCTACCATATTGATCATAATTACCATAATTAATGTTATTATATATATTTGAAGTGTAATCACAAATTTCGCGCAAGTTAACACTCGTATATTTGTCTGTCCGATCTGGGTAAAATCTTATACTACTAATGATAGTAATCTTAATAATAATAAACATTTCGTCTAGTTATTTAGCGCATTATTTACAACAAGGTTTGGGTATCTATGCGCATATATAAATCATAATTTCATTCATCATGTCGTACATTAAAATATTTAACAATCAAAAGTAGCAAGTCACCAATATTACTTGTATTTCCGTCAATAATATTTCCCATTACAAACATGTAAGCAATATTTCTCTTCATGCTAACCCGGGTTCTCATTACTTTGTTTTAATGTTGAAATCCCATCAGGTTAAGCAGGTCATACTGTTTAATACGACTCTAGGTGATGCATCATCGAAGCACCTTGCAGCATGGTTGTCTGGCTTGCCAGACCTGACAGAACTGACACTAAATGATATGAAACTCGCTGACAGCTTTGCAATGACGTCAGAGAAGGCAGCCCAAACCAAGGTATCACATACGGTCACATGTGACTTTCTGAAATCTGCAAAATAATATCTGATGTATACATGAAAAATGTGATTTCTTTTTTATCATTAATTCTCTTTCAAAAGTTGTTTTGTACGGGTTAAGTTATACCTTAAAATAATTTAGTATCACTGTTGATATGTGTACAAATGACAAACAGTTAATCAGATCAGAGAGGTCTACCAAGGTATCACACACGGTCCCATATGACTTTATCATATCTGCAAACTAATATCTGATGTATACATGAAACATGTAATTTTCATTTCTCATTAATTCTCTTTGAAAAGTTGTATTTAAAACAATTATTACCAGAATCAATCAGATGATTTAGTATGTCCTGTTGACAAGTGAAAAAAGACAAACAATAAATATAAATTTGTACTCTGTGATCAGAGAGGTCTACCAACTGTGGTGTTAAAATTCCATGATAAATTAATGTCATATGACCGAGCAATGGGCAAACATACCAATCAGTATTTGATAACTCATTGCCATAACTTTTTCACACACCTGTAATTCGCCTAGGAAGACTTTTAAATACAGTACAAATAGTTCAATCATAGAGAGTACATGTATGTATTAACGAAAGACTAATTCGGAATACCATAAATTTGACCATGCTTCTACAGTTAATATGAATGCAACGATGTATGTGAGAACGGCAGGAGTTCTTATCAAGTTTTAAGTGAGATTGGTGTTAGGTAACCATACCAAGTTATGTACTAATACAAGCGAAGTTCCCATTTTGTGATATCGCCACAGACTGTAAGCAACGCTTTCAACATGATTGTTCAACAAGTCAAATGCGAATTGGCGGAGGTTAATTTCGGCGCTTGTAAGGGAAATGTGTTGTTTCCGTGGCATAATTGAATATTATAGAAGTACACATTCCATAGCAACCATGGCCTTTTCTTGAAGCTCGCTTCTATGAGTCTGTGGCTTTTATCGCAGCCAAACTTACATTTGTCTTCATTCTTTTCACCACGGAAACGAATCCTCGAAAAAGAATTGTTTCCAGAATTAGAGGCGAAAATACCTTTAAAAAATCATTGAAAGTATTTGCAACTGGATTGGATACGACATATTTAATGTACCACACTTTTATCAAATGATTACCGTCATTATAGTTATTATTATTTTATCATTATGACTATTATTAGTACCTACACTATTATTACTATAATTGAGAGTATGCTCATGATGAGTAATATGCCTACCATATTGATCATAATTACCATAATTAATGTTATTATATATATTTGCAGTGTAATCACGAATTTCAAGCAAGTGAACACTCATACATTTGTTTGTCCGATCTGGGTAAGAGCTTATAATACTACTAATAATAGTAATGATAATAATAATACACATTTCGTCTAATTATATAGCGCATATTACAGCAATGTTAAGGTATCTTTGCGCATATAGAAAACCTATTTGTTTTATCATTTCATACATTTATAATATGTGACTGCTTACCCCAAAACCCCCAAAAAGTCGCGGTATATGATTCTCCGCTACGAGCCAAAGTATGTAATTTTTGCTGAAAATCGAATTTTATAATTTTACTTTACCTGAAAGCATAATCTTTCCTCTACGACTGTTTCAAATTTGAGTCTTAAAACGAAGCCAAAGTTGAGTAATGAGCAGTTTTCTAGGCTCCTCCGCACTACGCGCCTGAGTGACCCTAATCTTTAGAGCCTCTTTTCTCCTCATTCTGTAAAACTAGACCTTCCCACTCTCCTACATTTAATCGCTTTGTTGATTATGTTCGGAGTGTCCAAATTTGATGAGTTATATATCATTTTAAAGCTTAGAGTCTACTCTTTCCAGCTAGATAAAAAGATCCAAATTCATGTTTGTCAACTTTTTGGGGGTTTTGGGGTAAGCGGTCACATATTTTAACCATCATAAGTAACAAGCCATCATTATAACTTGTATTTCCGTCAATAATCCTTCCCGTCACAAACATGTAGGCAATAAGTACCTTCAAGCTAACCCGGGTTCTCATTATTTTGTTTTAATGTTGTAATCCCATTAGGTTAAGCAGGTCAGACTTCAGAGTACGACTCTAGGTGATGTATCATCTAAGCACCTTGCAGCATGGTTGTCTGGCTTGCCAGACCTGACAGAACTGACACTATATGATATGAAACTCGATGACAGCTTCTACGTCATGGCGTCAGAGAAGGCAGCCCAAACCAAGGTATCACACACGGTCCCATATGACTTTATCATATCTGCAAACTAATATCTGATGTATACATGAAACATGTAATTTTAATTTCTCATTAATTCTCTTTGAAAAGTTGTATTTAAAACAATTATTACCAGAATCAATCAGATGATTTAGTATGTCCTGTTGATAAGTGAAAAAGACAAACAATTAATATAAATTTGTACTCTGTGATCAGAGAGGTCTACCAACTGTGGTGTTAAAATTCCATGATAAATTAATGTCATATGACCGAGCAATGGGCAAACATACCAATCAGTATTTGATAACTCATTGCCATAACTTTTTCACACACCTGTAATTCGCCTAGGAAGACTTTTCAATACAGTACAAATAGTTCAATCATAGAGAGTACATGTATGTATTAACGAAAGACTAATTCGGAATCCCATAAATTTGACCATGCTTCTACACTTAATATGAATGCAACGATGTATGTGAGAACGGCAGGAGTTCTTATCAAGTTTTAAGTGAGATTGGTGTTAGGTAACCATACCAAGTTATGTACTAATAAAAGCGAAGTTCACATTTTATGATATCGCCACAGACTGTAAGCAACGCTTTCAACATGATTGTTCAACAAGTCAAATGCGAATTGGCGGAGGTTAATTTCGGCGCTTGTAAGGGAAATGTGTTGTTTCCGTAGCAGAATTGAATATTATAGAAGTACACATTCCATAGCAACCATGGCCTTTTCTTGAAGCTCGCTTCCTTGAGTCTGTGGCTTTTATCGCAGCCAAACTTACATTTGTCTTAATTCTTTTCACCACGGAAACGAATCCTCGAAAAATAATTGTTTCCAGAATTAGAGGCGAAAATACCTTTAAAGGGACTTAGTAACATTGTCCAAATCCTCAAAATAAAATTGTAATTCTAGCGGTTCCTTTATACCTTGTTGTATTCGTATTAACAATAAAATCATGGGACAGCTTTCGGTTTTTCAAATTTCCCTTTCATTACAAAGATATGTATGATTGAAGTATTTAGATAAGAAAATCTCCGGGCGAGATTTTCATCCCTGTACAAAGTGAATGCAGTGAGTTGGTGAATATCACCCAATATCACTTTGCATTTTCGCTCATTACTTGGCCATACATTGTCCATTTGACCTGAAATTTTCACACAATACCCTGAGGACATATGAGATAACAACAGTATACATTGCATCAACCATTCATCAGTTTTTGCACATCTCAACAAAGTTACTAGATCCCTTTAAAAATTCATTGATAGTATTAGCAACTGGATTGGATACGACATATTTAATGTACCACACTTTTATCAAATCATTACCATCATTATAGTTATTATTATTGTATCATTATGACTATTATTAGTACCTACACTATTATTACTATAATTCAGAGTATGCTCATGATGAGTAATATGCCTACCATACTGATCATAATTACCATAATTAATGTTATTATATATATTTGCAGTGTAATCACAAATTTCGCGCAAGTTAACACTCATACATTTGTCTGTCCGATCTGTGTAAAATCTTATCATACTACTAATGATAGTAATCTTAATAATAATAAACATTTCGTCTAGTTATTTAGCGCATTATTTACAACAAGGTTTGGGTATCTATTCGCATATATAAATCATAATTTCATTCATCATGTCGTACATTAAAATATTTAACAATCAAAAGTAGCAAGTCACCATTATTACTTGTATTTCCGTCAATAATCCTTCCCGTCACAAACATGTAGGCAATAAGTACCTTCAAGCTAACCCGGGTTCTCATTATTTTGTTTTAATGTTATAATCCCATTAGGTTAAGCAGGTCAGCCTTCAGAGTACGACTCTAAGTGATGTATCATCTAAGCACCTTGCAGAATGGTTGTCTGGCTTGCCAGACCTGACAGAACTGACACTATATGATATGAAACTCGATGACAGCTTCTACGTCATGGCGTCAGAGAAGGCAGCCCAAACCAAGGTATCACACACGGTCCCATATGACTTTATCATATCTGCAAACTAATATCTGATGTATACATGAAACATGTAATTTTCATTTCTCATTAATTCTCTTTGAAAAGTTGTATTTAAAACAATTATTACCAGAATCAATCAGATGATTTCGTATGTCCTGTTGATAAGTGAAAAAAGACAAACAATTAATATAAATTTGTACTCTGTGATCAGAGAGGTCTACCAACTGTGGTGTTAAAATTCCATGATAAATTAATGTCATATGACCGAGCAATGGGCAAACATACAAATCAGTATTTGATAACTCATTGCCATAACTTTTTCACACACCTGTAATTCGCCTAGGAAGACTTTTAAATACAAAATAAATAGTTCAATCATAGAGAGTACATGTATGTATTAACGAAAGACTAATTCGGAATACCATAAATTTGACCATGCTTCTACAGTTTATATGAATGCAACGATGTATGTGAGAACGGCAGGAGTTCTTATCAAGTTTTAAGTGAGATTGGTGTTAGGTAACCATACCAAGTTATGTACGAATAAAAGCGAAGTTCCCATTTTATGATATCGCCACAGACTGTAAGCAACGCTTTCAACATGATTGTTCGACAAGTCAAATGCGAATTGGCGGAGGTTAATTTCGGCGCTTGTAAGGGAAATGTGTTGTTTCCGTGGCAGAATTGAATATTATAGAAGTACACATTCCATAGCAACCATGGCCTTTTCTTGAAGCTCGCTTCCTTGAGTCTGTGGCTTTTATCGCAGCCAAACTTACATTTGTCTTAATTCTTTTCACCACGGAAACGAATCCTCGAAAAAGAATTGTTTCCAGAATTAGAGGCGAAAATACCTTTAAAAAATCATTGATAGTATTAGCAACTGGATTGGATACGACATATTTAATGTACCACACTTTTATCAAATCATTACCATCATTATAGTTATTATTATTGTATCATTATGACTATTATTAGTACCTACACTATTATTACTATAATTCAGAGTATGCTCATGATGAGTAATATGCCTACCATATTGATCATAATTACCATAATTAATGTTATTATATATATTTGCAGTGTAATCACGAATTTCAAGCAAGTGAACACTCATACATTTGTTTGTCCGATCTGGGTAAGAGCTTATAATACTACTAATAATAGTTATGATAATAATAATACACATTTCGTCTACCCTGATAGCAGACACTGGTAAAAATTACGTCAAATTTACGTCATTTTACGTCGTGTACGTCGTCTTAACGACGTCTTAAATTAACGTCAAAAAGTGAAGATTTTGCACCCGCGTTTACCGTGATATCGACGTCATATTTTGACGTGATATTGACGTATTTTTTTCCGAAAAGGCGTCTTTATGACGTCTTTAAGTCGTCAATTTGTACCATTAATTACGTTATTAAGACGACATAAAGACGTCGTATTGGTCAAAATAAGACGTGATTTTTACGTCTGGATTTGACGTGATTTTGACCTTGTGTACGTCGTCTTTAAGACGTCGTAAATTCACGTCAAAAAGTGAAGATTTTGCACCCGCGTTTACCGTGATATAGACGTCATATTTTGACGTGATAATGACGTATTTTTATCCGAAAAGGCGTCTTTATGACGTCTTTAAGTCGTCTTTAAGCCGTTTCACGACATATAGACGTCATATTCTGACGTGCTAACGTCGTATTGACGTCATATTTAGAAGCGATTTTTACATTATTAATTATTAATTATTAATTATTAATTATTAATAATTTAAAAATTGAGATGGTTATGTCTTGTAGTATATTCCACAGTCAACACTTTTATAACATGTAACACATAGTCCTATCCTATCCTATCCTATTCCTAAATCCTAAACCTATCCTATAACCTACGTCTAACACCTTACTGATCAGTTGTCGTATAGGTTCCGTATATATATCCCGCTTCTTAGTATGTGAGATTTAAATGGTTAGTATTGACTGTTTAGTATTTCAAAGAGTTGATGCCTAAATAATTAATTTGCAAATCATGTTGAAAATATTAAAAACAGGTTGGTATTTATATTAGTTTTAATATCTGCAAAAACAAGATCATAATAACAATGTTTTCAATGTAAATAGTTATAAAAATTGGAATTTTACTTTGCACTCTAATGCGATTGTTTATAATCGATCATGAATGAATCCTGTATCCATTAGACCTGAAGAAGTTAATCATAAGTCCTATTGTATTTTCTTTTGTTATTCATGTTCTAAAAGGTTTCTTTAGAAAATTTAGCAATATTACCACCTTGGGATCATTGGGTTATTTCCACTTTGATACGATCGTTTATAATCGATCATGAATTATTCTTGTAGGCGATCCTATTATGTTGTAGACGTTCATAAGTCCAATATTTGTTTGTTTGTTTTTACTCATGTTCTAAAGGGATTCTTTAGGAAATCTAGCAATATTACCACCCTGGCATCATTGGGTTATTTCCACTTTGATACTATCGTTTATAATCGATGATGAATTATTCCTGTAGGCGATAATAGGTTGTAGACAGTCCAATATTTGTTTGTTTTTTCTCATGTGCTTAAAGGTTTCTTTAGATAATTTAGCAATGTTACCTTGGCAACATTGAACATTTGTTGTATTAGCATTATACAGATAATCAGCTAAATTGCATATTTGTTTTATTAGGTCAGAGGCAGGCGCGCCGGAAAGCAGTTTTGGATTGGGGGGGGGGGGGGGGCAAAACCCCAAGAGGGCTCACAATTTTTGTGTATAGGGGCTCATGCCCAACCACACTCTGGATTGCCAAGTTTTGAGCCAGAGGTGAGAGTGAGACATTGCGAGGGAGCGAAGCGACTGAGCGGGGGGAGGGTGTGGGAGGGGGGTGTCCCCCCTCCCACGGTAGGGAGTTTTTGCATTTTTGGACTTGAAATTGTGCAATCTGATGCATACCTAGATAGGAAATTCGGCTGTATTTGGGAAAGCGTGATATGATTTGATCGACCAGAAAGTTTTAATATATTTTTCACGTAGAAAACAAATAATTGACACACTAATAAATATGTACCCCAAAACACACACACACAACACAACATAAACCATAATTATGCAACATTATGTATGATCCAACAACACACTGCCAATAATGAGTCCCGATGGAGCGAAGCGCCTGAGGGCTGGGGCAGGGAGGGAGGGGGTATCCCCCTCCCACGGTAAGAAAGATTTTGCATTTATGAATTTGAAATTGTGCAATCTGGTGCATACCTAGATAGGAAATTCGGGCTTAAGATTAACTGCATCTGGGAAAGCGTGTTATGATTTGATATATTTTTCACGAAGAAAGCAAATAATTGACGCACTAATAAATATGCACCACTCCCACATAAATATTGTATTTAGTGTCATACACAGTTCCAACATAAACCATATATGGCTTATGTATGATCCAACAACATGGCCTACAGCCAATAATGAATCCCTGATAGCAAACACTGGTAAAAATGACGTCAAATTTACGTCGTTTTTCGTCGTGCACGTCGTCTTAAAGACGTCTTAAATTCACGTCAAAAATTGAAGATTTTGCACCCGCGTTTACCGTCATATAGACGTCATATTTTGACGTGAAAATTACGTATTTTTTTTCCGAAAAGGCGTCTTTACGACGTCTTGAAGACATCAATTTGTACCATAAATTACGCCATTTAGACGACATAAAGACGTCTTATTGGTCAATATAAGACGTGATTTTTACGTCTGGATTTGACGTCATTTCCACCTTGTGTAGGTCGTCTTTAAGACGTCGTAAATTCACGTCAAAAAGTGAAGATTTTGCACCCGCGTTTACCGTGATATAGACGTCATATTTTGACTTGATAATGACGTATTTTTTTCCGAAAAGGCGTCTTTACGACGTCTTGAAGACGTCAATTTGTACCATAAATTACGCCATTTAGACGACATAAAGACGTCTTATTGGTCAATATAAGACGTGCTTTTTACGTCTGGATTTGACGTCATTTCCACCTTGTGTACGTCGTCTTTAAGACGTCGTAAATTCACGGCAAAAAGTGAAGATTTTGCACCCGCGTTTACCGTCATATAGACGTCATATTTTGACGTGATAATGACGTATTTTTTTCCGAAAAGGCGTCTTTACGACGTCTTGAAGACGTCAATTTGTACCATAAATTACGCCATTTAGACGACATAAAGACGTCTTATTGGTCAATATAAGACGTGCTTTTTACGTCTGGATTTGACGTCATTTCCACCTTGTGTACGTCGTCTTTAAGACGTCATAAATTCACGTCAAAAAGTGAAGATTTTGCACCCGCGTTTACCGTGATATAGACGTCATATTTTGACGTGATAATGACGTATTTTTTCCGAAAAGGCGTCTTTACGACGTCTTGAAGACGTCAATTTGTACCATAAAATACGCCATTTAGACGACATAAAGACGTCTTATTGACGTCATAAAAAGGTCGTCCATACGCCAAAAATAATTGTTTAAATGTCTTTGAAAGACGTCATAATCACGTTGTAATAACGTCGTCTATACGACAAAAAATAATTGGAAAAAATGGTTTTTAAAAGACGTCACAATGACGTCGTAATGAGGTCGTTCATACGACAAAAAATAAATACGTCGTTATTTTGTCTTCTATACGACAAAAATAAATACTGAAAAAAATGATCTTTAAATGACGTAATATTAACGTCATTTTTACGTCCTTCCATACGCCAAAATCAATTGGAAAACTGGTCTTTGAAAGACGTCACAATAACGTCGTAAAAAGGGCGTCCATACGACAAAAAATGATGGCCAAAAATAGTCTTAAAAAGACGTAAACATGACGTCTTAAAAACGTTGTCCACACGACACAAACCTTAATGGCACAAATGGTCCTTTCAAAGACATCTTAAAGACGTCATTATAACGTCTTTTATACTACAAAATAAATACTTAAAAGTGATCTTTTAATGACGTGATAATGACGTTGTTTTTACATCCTTAATATGACGAAAAACCATTGGAAAAAATGGTCTGTGAAAGACGTCACAATGACGTTAAAAAAGGTCGTCCATTCGACATTAAATGATGGCAAAAACTAGTCTTGACAACACAACATAATGACGTCGTATTAACGTCGTCGTACGACACAAACCATAATGGCAAAAATAGTCTTTAAAAGACATCATAAAGACGTAAATTTTAAGACGTTTTTATGACAAAATAAGAAGTGAAAAAAAGGTCTTTGAAAGACGTAACAAAGACGTCGTTATAACGTCTTTCATACGATACAAAACAATGGGAAAAACTGGTCTTTGAAAGACGTCTAAATGACGTAGTTAAAAGGTCTTCCATACGTCTAAAAGTTATGAACAAAAACTAGTCTTGAAAAGACGTAAAAATTACGTCTTTATATTGTTGTCATACGACATAAACCTGTATGTCAAAAATGGTCTTCAAACGACATCATAAAGACGTCGTTTTCATGTCTTCTATACGACAATAATACATTCTGAAAAATGGTCTTTAAACGACGTTATAATGACATCGTTTTTACGTCTTGCATACGACAAAAATAAACAGTGGAAAAATGGTCGTTTAAAGATGTTATAATGACGTCATTCTTACGTCTTTTATACGACATAAGTCATCATGTCAAAAATGGTCTTTAAAATACGTCATAATGACGTCGTATTCTTATCGTTTGTACGACATATGACGTGTTTACCAGTTTACGACCAAATTAAGACGTCATAAAGACGTCAGTCTGCTATCAGGGAAATTATATAGCGCATATTACAGCAATGTTTAGGTATCTTTGCGCATATAGAAAACATATTTGTTTCATCATTTCATACATTTATAATATTTTAACCATCATAAGTAACAAGCCATCATGTTAACTTGTATTTCCGTCAATAATCCTTCCCGTCACAAACATGTAGGCAATAAGTACCCTTCAAGCTAACCCGGGTTCTCATTATTTTGTTTTAATGTTATAATCCCATTAGGTTAAGCAGGTCAGCCTTCAGAATACGACTCTAAGTGATGTATCATCTAAGCACCTTGCAGCATGGTTGTCTGGCTTGCCAGACCTGACAGAACTGACACTATATGGTATGAAACTCGATGACAGCTTCTACGTCATGGCGTCAGAGAAGGCAGCCCAAACCAAGGTATCACACACGGTCCGATATGACTTTATCATATCTGCAAACTAATATCTGATGTATACATGAAACATGTAATTTTCATTTCTAATTAATTCTCTTTGAAAAGTTGTATTTAAAACAATTATTACCAGAATCAATCAGATGATTTAGTATGTCCTGTTGATAAGTGAAAAAAGACAAACAATTAATATAAATTTGTACTCTGTGATCAGAGAGGTCTACCAACTGTGGTGTTAAAATTCCATGATAAATTAATGTCATATGACCGAGCAATGGGCCAACATACAAATCAGTATTTGATAACTCATTGCCATAACTTTTTTACACACCTGTAATTCGCCTAGGAAGACTTTTAAATACAGTACAAATAGTTCAATCATAGAGAGTACATGTATGTATTAACGAAAGACTAATTCGGAATACCATACATTTGACCATGCTTCTACAGTTAATATGAATGCAACGATGTCTGTGAGAACGGCAGGAGTTCTTATCAAGTTTTAAGTGAGATTGGTGTTAGGTAACCATTCCAAGTTATGTACGAATAAAAGCGAAGTTCCCATTTTATGATATCGCCACAGACTGTAAGCAACGCTTTCAACATGATTGTTCAACAAGTCAAATGCGAATTGGCGGAGGTTAATTTCGGCGCTTGTAAGGGAAATGTGTTGTTTCCGTGGCAGAATTGAATATTATAGAAGTACACATTCCATAGCAACCATGGCCTTTTCTTGAAGCTCGCTTCCTTGAGTCTGTGGCTTTTATCGCAGCCAAACTTACATTTGTCTTAATTCTTTTCACCACGGAAACGAATCCTCGAAAAAGAATTGTTTCCAGAATTAGAGGCGAAAATACCTTTAAAAAATCATTGATAGTATTAGCAACTGGATTGGATACGACATATTTAATGTACCACACTTTTATCAAATCATTACCATCATTATAGTTATTATTATTGTATCATTATGACTATTATTAGTACCTACACTATTATTACTATAATTCAGAGTATGCTCATGATGAGTAATATGCCTACCATATTGATCATAATTACCATAATTAATGTTATTATATATATTTGCAGTGTAATCACGAATTTCAAGCAAGTGAACACTCATACATTTGTTTGTCCGATCTGGGTAAGAGCTTATAATACTACTAATAATAGTAATGATAATAATAATACACATTTCGTCTAATTATATAGCGCATATTACAGCAATGTTTAGGTATCTTTGCGCATATAGAAAAAAAACATATTTGTTTCATCATTTCATACATTTATAATATTTTAACCATCATAAGTAACAAGCCATCATAATAACTTGTATTTCCGTCAATAATCCTTCCCGTCACAAACATGTAGGCAATAAGTACCTTCAAGCTAACCCGGGTTCTCATTATTTTGTTTTAATGTTATAATCCCATTAGGTTAAGCAGGTCAGACTTAAGGGTACGACTCTAGGTGATGTATCATCTAAGCACCTTGCAGCATGGTTGTCTGGCTTGCCAGACCTGACAGAACTGACACTATATGCTATGAAACTCGATGACAGCTTCTACGTCATGGCGTCAGAGAAGGCAGCCCAAACCAAGGTATCACACACGGTCCCATATGACTTTATCATATCTGCAAACTAATATCTGATGTATACATGAAACATGTAATTTTCATTTCTAATTAATTCTCTTTGAAAAGTTGTATTTAAAACAATTATTACCAGAATCAATCAGATGATTTAGTATGTCCTGTTGACAATTGAAAAAAGACAAACAATTAATATAAATTTGTACTCTGTGATCAGAGAGGTCTACCAACTGTGGTGTTAAAATTCCATGATAAATTAATGTCATATGACCGAGCAATGGGCCAACATACAAATCAGTATTTGATAACTCATTGCCATAACTTTTTCACACACCTGTAATTCGCCTAGGAAGACTTTTAAATACAGTACAAATAATTCAATCATAGAGAGTACATGTATGTATTAACGAAAGACTAATTCGGAATACCATAAATTTGACCATGCTTCTACAGTTAATATGAATGCAACGATGTATGTGAGAACGGCAGGAGTTCTTATCAAGTTTTAAGTGAGATTGGTGTTAGGTAACCATACCAAGTTATGTACGAATAAAAGCGAAGTTCCCATTTTATGATATCGCCACAGACTGTAAGCAACGCTTTCAACATGATTGTTCAACAAGTCAAATGCGAATTGGCGGAGGTTAATTTCGGCGCTTGTAAGGGAAATGTGTTGTTTCCGTGGCAGAATTGAATATTATAGAAGTACACATTCCATAGCAACCATGGCCTTTTCTTGAAGCTCGCTTCCTTGAGTCTGTGGCTTTTATCGCAGCCAAACTTACATTTGTCTTAATTCTTTTCACCACGGAAACGAATCCTCGAAAAAGAATTGTTTCCAGAATTAGAGGCGAAAATACCTTTAAAAAATCATTGATAGTATTAGCAACTGGATTGGATACGACATATTTAATGTACCACACTTTTATCAAATCATTACCATCATTATAGTTATTATTATTGTATCATTATGACTATTATTAGTACCAACACTATTATTACTATAATTCAGAGTATGCTCATGATGAGTAATATGCCTACCATATTGATCATAATTACCATAATTAATGTTATTATATATATTTGCAGTGTAATCACGAATTTCAAGCAAGTGAACACTCATACATTTGTTTGTCCGATCTGGGTAAGAGCTTATAATACTCCTAATAATAGTAATGATAATAATAATACACATTTCGTCTAATTATATAGCGCATATTACAGCAATGTTTAGGTATCTTTGCGCATATAGAAAACATATTTGTTTCATCATTTCATACATTTATAATATTTTAACCATCATAAGTAACAAGCCATCATGTTAACTTGTATTTCCGTCAATAATCCTTCCCGTCACAAACATGTAGGCAATAAGTACCTTCAAGCTAACCCGGGTTCTCATTATTTTGTTTTAATGTTATAATCCCATTAGGTTAAGCAGGTCAGACTTAAGAGTACGACTCTAGGTGATGTATCATCTAAGCACCTTGCAGCATGGTTGTCTGGCTTGCCAGACCTGACAGAACTGACACTATATGATATGACACTCGATGACAGCTTCTACGTCATGGCGTCAGAGAAGGCAGCCCAAACCAAGGTATCACACACGTCCCATATGACTTTATCATATCTGCAAACTAATATCTGATGTATACATGAAACATGTAATTTTCATTTCTAATTAATTCTCTTTGAAAAGTTGTATTTAAAACAATTATTACCAGAATCAATCAGATGATTTAGTATGTCCTGTTGACAAGTGAAAAAAGACAAACAATTAATTTAAATTTGTACTCTGTGATCAGAGAGGTCTACCAACTGTGGTGTTAAAATTCCATGATAAATTAATGTCATATGACCGAGCAATGGGCAAACATACAAATCAGTATTTGATAACTCATCGCCATAACTTTTTCACACACCTGTAATTCGCCTAGGAAGACTTTTAAATACAGTACAAATAATTCAATCATAGAGAGTACATGTATGTATTAACGAAAGACTAATTCGGAATACCATAAATTTGACCATGCTTCTACAGTTAATATGAATGCAACGATGTATGTGAGAACGGCAAGAGTTCTTATCAAGTTTTAAGTGAGATTGGTGTTAGGTAACCATACCAAGTTATGTACGAATAAAAGCGAAGTTCCCATTTTATGATATCGCCACAGACTGTAAGCAACGCTTTCAACATGATTGTTCAACAAGTCAAATGCGAATTGGCGGAGGTTAATTTCGGCGCTTGTAAAGGAAATGTGTTGTTTCCGTGGCAGAATTGAATATTATAGAAGTACACATTCCATAGCAACCATGGCCTTTTCTTGAAGCTCGCTTCCTTGAGTCTGTGGCTTTTATCGCAGCCAAACTTACATTTGTCTTAATTCTTTTCACCACGGAAACGAATCCTCGCAAAAGAATTGTTTCCAGAATTAGAGGCGAAAATACCTTTAACAAATCATTGATAGTATTAGCAACTGGATTGGATACGACATATTTAATGTACCACACTTTTATCAAATCATTACCATCATTATAGTTATTATTATTCTATCATTATGACTATTATTAGTACCTACACTATTATTACTATAATTCAGAGTATGCTCATGATGAGTAATATGCCTACCATATTGATCATAATTACCATAATTAATGTTATTATATATATTTGCAGTGTAATCACGAATTTCAAGCAAGTGAACACTCATACATTTGTTTGTCCGATCTGGGTAAGAGCTTATAATACTACTAATAATAGTAATGATAATAATAATACACATTTCGTCTAATTATATTGCGCATATTACAGCAATGTTTAGGTATCTTTGCGCATATCGAAAACATATTTGTTTCATCATTTCATACATTTATAATATTTTAACCATCATAAGTAACAAGCCATCATGTTAACTTGTATTTCCGTCAATAATCCTTCCCGTCACAAACATGTAGGCAATAAGTACCTTCAAGCTAACCCGGGTTTTCATTATTTTGTTTTAATGTTATAATCCCATTAGGTTAAGCAGGTCAGACTTCAGAGTACCACTCTAGGTGATGTATCACCTAAGCACCTTGCAGCATGGTTGTCTGGCTTGCCAGACCTGACAGAACTGAAACTATATGATATGAAACTCGATGACAGCTTCTACGTCATGGCGTCAGAGAAGGCAGCCCAAACCAAGGTATCACACACGGTCCCATATGACTTTATCATATCTGCAAACTAATATCTGATGTATACATGAAACATGTAATTTTCATTTCTAATTAATTCTCTTTGAAAAGTTGTATTTAAAACAATTATTACCAGAATCAATCAGATGATTTAGTATGTCCTGTTGACAAGTGAAAAAAGACAAACAATTAATATAAATTTGTACTCTATGATCAGAGAGGTCTACCAACTGTGGTGTTAAAATTCCATGATAAATTAATGTCATATAACCGAGCAATGGGCAAACATACCAATCAGTATTTGATAACTCATTGCCATAACTTTTTCACACACCTGTAATTCGCCTAGGAAGACTTTTAAATATAGTACAAATAGTTCAATCATAGAGAGTACATGTATGTATTAACGAAAGACTAATTCGGAATACCATAAATTTGACCATGCTTCTACAGTTAATATGAATGCAACGATGTATGTGAGAACGGCAGGAGTTCTTATCAAGTTTTAAGTGAGATTGGTGTTAGGTAACCATACCAAGTTATGTACTAATAAAAGCGAAGTTCCCATTTTGTGATATCGCCACAGACTGTAAGCAACGCTTTCAACATGATTGTTCAACAAGTCAAATGCGAATTGGCGGAGGTTAATTTCGGCGCTTGTAAGGGAAATGTGTTGTTTCCGTGGCAGAATTGAATATTATAGAAGTACACATTCCATAGCAACCATGGCCTTTTCTTGAAGCTCGCTTCCTTGAGTCTGTGGCTTTTATCGCAGCCAAACTTACATTTGTCTTAATTATTTTCACCACGGAAACGAATCCTCGAAAAATAATTGTTTCCAGAATTAGAGGCGAAAATACCTTTAAAAAATCATTGATAGTATTAGCAACTGGATTGGATACGACATATTTAATGTACCACACTTTTATCAAATCATTACCATCATTATAGTTATTATTATTGTATCATTATGACTATTATTAGTACCTACACTATTATAACTATAATTCAGAGTATGCTCATGATGAGTAATATGCCTACCATATTGATCATAATTACCATAATTAATGTTATTATATATATTTGCAGTGTAATCACAAATTTCGCGCAAGTTAACACTCATACATTTGTCTGTCCGATCTGGGTAAAATCTTATCATACTACTAATGATAGTAATCTTAATAATAATAAACATTTCGTCTAGTTATTTAGCGCATTATTTACAACAAGGTTTGGGTATCTATGCGCATATATAAATCATAATTTCATTCATCATGTCGTACATTAAAATATTTAACAATCAAAAGTAGCAAGTCACCATTATTACTTGTATTTCCGTCAATAATCCTTCCCGTCACAAACATGTAGTTAATAAGTACCTTCAAGCTAACCCGGGTTCTCATTATTTTGTTTTAATGTTATAATCCCATTAGGTTAAGCAGGTCAGACTTCAGAGTACGACTCTAGGTGATGTATCATCTAAGCACCTTGCAGCATGGTTGTCTGGCTTGCCAGACCTGACAGAACTGACACTATATGATATGAAACTCGATGACAGCTTCTACGTCATGGCGTCAGAGAAGGCAGCCCAAACTAAGGTATCACATACGGTCACATGTGACTTTCTGAAATCTGCAAAATAATATCTGATGTATACATGAAAAATGTGATTTCCATTTTATCATTAATTCTCTTTGAAAAGTTGTTTTGTACGGGTTAAGTTATACCTTAAAATAACTTAGTATCTCTGTTGACATGTTTACAAATGACAAACAGTTAATCAGATCAGAGAGGTCTACCAACTGTGGTGTGAAAATTCCATGATACAAAGTCATTAATGTCATGACCGCTTACACCAAAACCCCAAACAAATTGACGAACATGATCTGGGATCTTTTTATCTAACTGGATAGAGTAGAATCTAAGCTTTAAAATGATATATAACTCATCCAATTTGGACACTCTGAACCTATCCAACAAAGCGATTAAATGTAGGAGAGTGGGAAAGTCTAGTTTTACAGAATGAGGAGAAAAGAGGCTCTAAAGATTAGGGTCACTCAGGCGCGTAGTGCGGAGGAGCTTTCCATTGAATCCATTAACTCAACTTTGGCTTCGTTTTAAGACTCAAAATTGTAAACAGTCGATAGAGGAAAGAGTATGCTTTCAGGTAAAGTAAATTTTTAAAATTTGATTTTTCAGCAAAAATTACATACTTTGGCTCGTAGCGGAGAATCATATACCGCGACTTTATGTGGGTTTTGGTGTAAGCGGTCACCTATGGTCGAGCAATGGGCAAACGTACAAATCAGTATTTCATAACCCATCACCATAGACTTCCAAACACTTGTAATTCATCAAAAAATTTCAAATACAGTAAAAAATAGTTCAATCATATAGAGTAGCCTACATGTAAATAGTATCAAAATACTAATTTCGGTATACCATAAATTTGACCATACCTCTACAGTTAATACGAATGCAACGAGGTATGTGAGAACGGCAGGAATTCTTATCAGGTTTTAAGCGAGATTGGTGTTAGGTAACCTCACTAAGTTATGTATTAATGGGTTAGTTTAGTTTTGGTAAAGAGGGCGCTGCACATCACAATTTTTTTGTGAGGTAATGAAAAACTGAGTGTCGAATTTGAGAGAACATGCAATTTTAATGTCAGAATAAACTTTATTTGGTCAAAATCGACTCAGAAACGGCTGAAATATCAAGAAATATATCTGATCTTATAATTATTTGGGGCCCAAATAATTAAATGATTTTTAGAAAAAAACAAAAAAATGCTTGCACTTTTTCAAAAATTTTCAAAAGCGTTTTTTAAATAGTTGTTGATGATCTCGCTATTTAATCATTATATCAATAAAACATGACATGCATAATTTTGCATGAAAAATGGTTGAAACCAATGCCTATTTAAAAAGCGCCCCTTTGTGTTTTAATGGCTGTTTTTGAATGATAACAGGCTATTTACTTAGTCATTTGTAATTTTGTATACCTTTCGAGCATGGTGGAGTTACTATTATTTTATAATGTTACTGTGCAGGTTTTGGCTACTAAAGTTCAGCCTTACCAACACTAAACTACCCCTTTAATAAAAGCGAAGTTCCTATTTCAAAGTATTGCCACTTTAAGCAATTATTTCGATATGTTCAACAAGCCAAATTCGAATGGACGGGAGTTAACTTCGGCGCTTGTAAGGGAAATGTGTTGTTTTCGTGGCGGAATTGAATATAATAGAATTACACATTCCATGATAGCAACCATGGCCTTTTTTTGAAGCTCGCTTCCTTGAGTGTGTGGCTTTTAACATAGGAAAGATTTCAATTGTCTTCATTCTTATCATCACGGAAACGAAACCTCGATAAGGAATTATTTCCAGAATCAGACGCGGAAATATCTCAAAAACCACTGATAGTATTAGCAACTGGATTTGACACAACATATTTTATGTACCAGAATATTGTAAATCATTACCATCATAGTTATTATCATTGTATCATTACGATTATTATACGTATTCATACTATAACTACAGTAATACAGTAATATTACAGTATATTATAACAGTAATTATAGTAACTATAATTCAGAGTATGCTCATGATAAGTAATACCATATAGATCATACCATTGCTTACCATTAGTAATGTTAGTATGTATATTTGCAGTGTAACTACGAATGTCGCGCAAGTTAACATTCATACATTTGTCTGTCCGAACTGGGTAAGAGCTAATATTACTACTAATAGTATAAATGATAATGATAATAAACACTTCGTCTAGTTATATAGCGCATAATACAGCAAGGTTTGGTTATCTATGTGCAAATTATAGGTTAAGCAGGTCGAACTGTGCAGAACGCCTCTTGGTGATGTATCATCTAAGCACCTTGCAGCATGGTTGTCTGGCTTGCCAAACCTGACAGAACTGACACTTAGTGCGATGAAACTCGCTGAAAGCTTCTACGTCTTGGCGTCCAGAGAAGGCAGCCCAAACCAAGGTATGACACACGGTCACATCTAATTTTCTAACATCTGCAAACTAATATCTGATGTATACATGAACAATTTCCATGTTATCATTAATATCTTTAAAAAGTTGATACCAACTGAATCAATCAGTTCTACCTATTAGAGTGTAATGAAAACATTTTAACAACCATATTTTCGATCCAAAGTGTATCCATATCATACGCACGTACGTACTGAGACGATCGATATAGCTTGTGCAAAATTTGACCTTTGTATTGTTGAAGCTATAGAATTATTCGTGGACATTGACAAAAAATTTGAATTTGATTGCTTGATAGAATTTCTAGAAAGATGACAAAGTCAAAAAACAAGCAAAACAGTGGTAAATATGAAAAAGGGAAGATAGCACGACATCTGAGCCCAGAAAAAGCGAACGCCTAAATTATCGGTACGCGGGACCAGTGGCCATATTCATACAACCCCGATAAGCTAGTTGGTTGATCAAATTACGATTTCGATGTCCGCTAGGCTTAGCTGGTATTCACACAAGGCCGACAGGCTTAATTCCGCTATCGTAGTTAAGGCCTGGCCTAGCATGACAACCCATCTGTCTGGATTCCACAAGCATTTGGTATTCCACGACATTGTTAATCGAAATGCGAACAATACAACAATAGATCTGCGGTGCCGACTAAATGCATTGAAATCTATTCATGTGGGACCTGCTGTATAGAGCTTTGTTGGACTTACAACAAAGTCATGAAGTTGAATGACGACCTACCACCCAGCTAAATGTTTCTTATTCACCAAAGCCAGATAGGACAAATTTTAGCGAAACTGGACCAAATATTTAGAGGTACGCGGTTGTACCTCTAAATTGCTAGCAGGTAACAATCTGCCCCGTTTTGTCAATGCGTGAAGGAGATCCGTGAACATGGCTCTTCGAGTAAGGGTGAATAGACGCTTCTGTAATGTATGCAAATATTATGCGTATGACGTCAGAATTCCCGTTGGCAAGCTTAACAATAGTAACTATGTCCGGCAAGCTCTGGCAAACTTAGCTTGCCGGACCTAGTTACTATTGTTAAGCTTGCCAACGGAGAGTCTTATGTCCAGGGGTGTCGATCTGTTCGGAAAACACAATGCATTGGGGGGGGGGGGGGGGGGGGGGGGGGGGGCGAGCATTGTTTGTGAACAATAGCTCGCCCCTCCAATGTATTGTGTTTTCCGAACAGATCGACACCCCTGCTTACGTCATACACATATTATTTGCATACATTACAGAAGCGTCTATTAAAGAGCAATGGAACTATGGCTTTCCGCTATCATTATCGTTTAGAGGGTGAACAGACATTTTATTTGATACATAACTTGGCAATTTTGGCCTGCTGGATGGGAGCGGCCATGTTCCTGTAATTGCCCGACATGCTTTGCAAACTATGACGTGTGTGCTACTGGCCAAACAAAAAGCTTTTCACTGATTTACAGACTCGTCAAAGCATCTACAGGTATTCAGACAATGGTTTGAATAGGTGCTATTAAAATGCATTAGTGCATATCACTGACCGTAAGTCCGTACAAACATCATAATGGCGGCCTCCAGTGTTCGCATGAATAGTGGTAAACCCGATATAGTTTTCACATATTCTCCCAAAGCAGAAATCTGAGTCGGAGTTATGTTATATATATATAATAAAAAGGCATGTTACGATGTTTCAAGTAGAATAAACTCTATTCTTTAGTTGTATTGCCCTTTAAGGCCTGCCATGCGTAGGAGAAACCCACTAGGAGTTTTTGATGATAGCGAATTAAGGGGGCGATATAGGGTATAGGTTTTCGCGTGAAATTATTGAGGAGATCACAAATCGTATACCATGTCATGATATAAGTAAAGGTGTGGCGGAGCTTGGTCATAATGTAGTGATGGAGGGGGGGGGGGGGGGGGGGGTACGGTACTTATGAGGAGGGAGATGTATTTGTTTTGTTATATTGGGAATCGTAATGACAAAATGTGTTTCCGCGTGCGCGTGGTCCTGCACCGGAACCCCCCCCCCCCCCCCCCCCCCCCCCTCTCACCAATATTAAGACTCTTGACTCCCCCACCGGGTTTGCCCGATTCAGCTAATGGGCCATTCTTGGTCACGTGTGTGACCCAAAACACGACAAATTTTGAAATGGGATGCTTATATTTCAGTAAGTATGAGACTATAATGATTTTTACTTCATATGTGACTTGAATATGGTGTAGTCTTTCAAACTTAACACAAAAGATTTTATAAGGATTACGTAACTCAATGTCAGAGGTCAAATGGCATGGGTCACGTGTGTGACTTCGCACGGAGCGCTTTTTTCATAACTAAATTTCATTTGGAAAATTCTTTAAAATATGAATAGCTATAATGTTCATCTTATTACCAGAGAAGTACTATACATTTGTAAGTACAACAATAGCAATGAATGAGAATTATATCAAACCGTTGTTTTTTATAGTACTTAATTATGTGGCAACGTCTGGTCACGTGTGTGACATTTTGGGGTGGTCACGTGTGTGACATGTACAATATGAATGGAAAAATGGGAATTTTATAATATCGGGTTTAGAAAAGAATGAAAGGTTGAATTTTTACAAAGTTGGTATCAACCTGTACAGGCAAGTGAGAAGAATGAGCTTGCTAATTGTGACCTCACACCACAAAACGACCAATAAGTCGGGAAAAATGATTGTGCTTATTTTCACATGACAGTAAAGTAGAAGTCGATACCTTTAAAATGGTATATAATTTGTCATATTTGGACTAAGCGAACCCTCTCAAAATGAGCAGCCAAGATTTGGAACATGCCTGAATCAGTTTGAAAGTTAGGGAGAAAACGGGCCATTTCAAAGATCGGCGTCCATTCAAGCACTGTAATCTGATCATATTTATTTGATTCAAAATGATAATTGAACATGATTTCTGACGCTCAAAATTTCACAAAAGGTAGATTATGATACCCTCATTCAGGAAATACCAAAATCCTGAATTTCATATTTTAAACAAAATTTGGCTATATCAGCTAATAACAGACAAACTACCACAGCGACATAACGGTCGTTTTGTGGTGTAAGGTCACAATTATCCTTTTGATATCTTGATTATTTTCTGAATTATGATTATTAGAGAAATATTGAAATATGTAAATTTATGCAAATGAGTAAAAAAGTTTCATTTTAAACTTCAAATCATGTATTTCATGAAACTTTACACATGGATCATTCCAAAAATGGAACAAAACTACAGAAAAATAAAACTTCAATTTTTCCGAAAAAGTTTCACTTTTCAAAGAATGGCCCTAATGTAAACCATATTTTGATAATCTTGTATTTAAAAATAGCACACAACAAACTCAATAAAACGCATCATGAGGGGCCTTCTACGCAACATTACTTGTCCGAAATTAAACCCTCTCCCCCTTTACGCACTATTTGTACTTGTTTGCATGTGGTTCAATATAGCGTACGCACCACCGTGAATCCCCCCCCCCCACCCCACCCCCTCTTGTGCGTACGTATACTATGTATATATGGCCCCTAAAATGAAGAAAGGGGATATTATTTCTTTAACAAGTTTGAATTAACTGCGCATTTATGCTTTGTTGCAATGTCAAACAAACTCGCGACCGATGGAACTGTTATCATTACAGCCACGATGAATAAATTAGGTCATCCGAGTTGTTAGCTTGTTATCGGTATGGTTAGCAGTACTTCTTGAATTACGATTTAGCAATCCGCTACGAAGATTTCAAATGGCTATTGAACATCTATTTCCTTTTCTTGATATCAAGAGTTACCAACAGCAAATCATTTATTGATATCAACAATTCAAGAAAAATATCAAGAAAAGAATGATTGAATTTGATATCAAGAAATCGAACTCAGGATATCAAGAAATCGAACTCTGGATATCATTAATTTATTTCCTGATATCAAGAATTTAATTATTGATATTTGAAAACAGAATTCCTGATATAAAGGATTGAATTCCTGATATCAAGGATTGAATTCCTGATATCAGGAAATATGAAAAATTGCCCAAATGGCTTTTTTTGTGCGATCCCGCCCGACATGCGATCGAGAACGAAATTTGTTAACATGTCCAAAACCTTGCGACCGCGAGTTACAGCGATCTGGTGCGGCCATTGGTGCCCACTTTGCGACTGAACAACATATCTCAGGGGATCGCTCCTATTTGGGCAAGATCGCTAGGCGCAGATCGAAAGGTGGGCACTGGGTTTATTAAAAAAACTCGCAAAGTGTATTCTGATGTCAAGACAAGCAAGAGCGAACAATACCTGGCTCTAATGTTCAACGATGCGCGCATGCGTGGAAATGGGGACAATAGGAAGTCGCCATGAGATCGCATAGTGGGCACCGAAATGATCGCGTACGCATTGAGATCGGGCTGACCCGCGGCGAACTGGTGCGATTCACACCGAACTAAGATCGCTAGCAAATCGGGCTAGATCGCAAGCGCAGATCGCCTAATGGGCACTGGGCTTAAGACACTCGTTGATTTGTCGATATGGTAAGGGCATAGACAGCGTGCAAAATCTACACACATTACTAAAGACATACCCATGCACGTGTGTGTTGTGCACTGATTAGTGAAAACAAAGGTGATCACCCAAGCGTGTTTCCTGAGTTCGCCGCTAGTTATCGTCCAAACCGGCATTTTGGCAAGGAGATAAGGCCTAGCTGACAGATAGGCTATCGGGCTTTTATGAATATGGCCACAGGTGGGCGAAGAAACAGCGACGAGGCAAACGAACAAACAGAAAACTCGGCTGGTCAGTCTAGTTGAGAGGAGGACAATGCCACCAGTCAACACATTGTGAAGAACACAAAAGACGTCCGAAAACTCATTAAAGAATTTGTTTCAAGTGAACCAATTTTTAACCAACTCGTCGATCTAATCGCACACGCGAATCTAGACAGAGTTTCCCAAAACGTGTCTGAAGCACAAATGATACAGAAATATCTGCGCTAAAAAAACACTAAAGAGTTACTGACATGGAAAGATCTCTAGCTAGGCTGAGAGATGAACAAGAGGTACAGGAGCAGTACAGCAGGCAGGAGTGTCTGCGAATCTACGGAATCCCTGAGAAGGCTGACGAGAAAACCGATGATCTAGTTCGGGAGGTCGTCAAAGATCAACTGGACATCGATTTCAATCCCGCAGACATCCCCCGAAGTCACAGGATAACAGCGAAACCCCGGCCCTGAACAACGAACGGAGGTCTCGGGTTCGAATCCCGTTGGAATCCCATTTTTCTTTGCTCACTTTTACTATTGATTATTATGACACTGAGTGAGACTCATTTAAGTCAACATATGACTCTAAAATACTCTTACGATATCATCAGACGGGACAGAAATCGTTTTGGTGGAGGTACAGCTATTTATATTAGGGAATCGATCAATTATCAAGTAAGAAAAGACTTATGTGACGAAAACTTAGAAATGCTTACAATAGAAATTAAAATTCAAAATGTGAAACCATATATTATTGTTGTATGGTATAGACCACCAAATGCAAATGTACAGATGTTTGATTTATTTGAAACTGTGTTACAAAAGATTGATAATTTGCATCTAAACTTTCTTGTTGTGGGAGATCTAAATTGTAATATGCTTGCAAACCAATTGTCCTGGCAGTCAAGGTACCTACTTGAGATAACTGATACGTTGAGTTTATCTCAATTGATTCATTCTCCCACGAGAGTTACTGTCAATACGTCAACATTGGTAGATGTCATATTTGTAAAAGACACAAGTAAAGTTAGGAAATCTCTTGTTATACCAGTATCTTTGAGTGACCATTACATGATTTGTTGCATATGGGGCAAATGAAAATGTTCAGAAATATAAAAATAGTAGGAATGTAAGAAAAGTAAATATTGAAAAATATAAAGAAGACATTGGTGCACTGCAATGGGAAAGAGTATATAGAGCAGAAAATGCTAACAATGCATACTCATGTTTTGAAAAATACATATTGAAATAAATTGATACACATGCTCCGCTTAGACGTAAACGTATTAAGAAAAAAAAGAATCGCCGTGGATGAATGATGATATTGTACAACTAATTCGTGATCGTAACAAATTAAAACAAAAGGCGAAACGATCGCAAACATTAGATGATTGGAATGGATATAAAAGAGCTAGAAAGAAGGTAACAGCTGAAATACGGAAACCAACACGTGAATATATACAAAGTATTATACAAATAAGTAATGGTCAGTCAGGCGATATAAGGAAGTCTTTAAATTATTTGATGCCAAAGAAAACATAAATCGGACAAGATATTGGAAATAGAACGAGATGGTATTCGATACACTGAGAAAAGAGCGATTTTTGAAAATGTTAATGATTACTTTGTAAACATTGGAAAACAACTTCAGAGTGATGCTGGGTTAATTAATGATGATACTTTAATTCAAGAAGAATATTATCCTTGTCAAACGAATTTAACAACTTTTAGAAGTATTGAAGAAGATGATGTTTTGTAAGTAATATAAAGTATGTCAGAAAGTAAGAAAGCTTGTGGTAATGATAACATCCCAATATCTCTTAGTAAGCCAATTGCTCATATTATATTAAAATCGATTGCACACAATTAGGTTATACGTATATCATACGTATAACCTAGTGATTGTGTTCAAAGTTGTATTATTAAGGTTATACGTATATCATGCGTATAACCTTATTGATTTCGTTTCTTTATTATTATTTTTCTTCCGATTTTGTTCGTCGCATATCTCAAAATCAGATGATTCATTCGTCATGAAACTTCACATCATAATAGATCATCATCTGAATTTGGTGCAAGAAACTCATTTCAATGTCGTCACATCACTCTGACGTCATCAGGACACCATTTTGTCAAATTTCAATACTCATCATATCTCAGTCATACATCATCAATTTCACTTCAAATTTCGCATCAATATTAATCAGGTCAATCGTCACCTTTTAAGCTCATGCCCATGCGCTTACACTCGAAGACGTCAAATGAAAAAAAATGTCAAAAAAATTCCAAAACCCCAACCCAAGTAATTTACTATATGTTTCAGACAATTCTAAGCGTTTCAAAAATGTACGCAAATAAATCAGCAAATTGTCGTTTTTCACATGTTTTGCAATCCGTATACTTTCCTCAATCCACCCTATCAATTTGAGTCATTGTTGACTCATAATAACGGAGTATGCGCGCGCCAAAGTCAAAATTACGCGCACGCAAATATGGTAAAAACATCCTCTTTTTATTCGGCCATAACCTTTTAAAAAGTCCACAAACACCCAATTTTCTGTTAATATCCGGATAGATTATGAGTTGTAGATACGAATTCATACCTCATTTATGCCAAGTAAATGTTATAAAGTTTAAGGTTAACGTTGAAATCGTGCACGAGTGTTAAAATATGCTAAATCTGGTCAAACATGCCCTTCTCTAATCGGCCATACCTTCTTTGATACATGGATATATCCAAATATCTTTTTCATATTCTGAAAGAGTATGAGTTGCACATATTATTACATACCTTTGGCCAATCAGATTTCGTAAAATCTCCATATTGCACGATAAAGTAAAATTAAAGTTCAACCTTTAATTACGACCTCTTCCCGTGCTCAAATCATAAATTAATAAAATCGAAAAAAATGATTGTGTAGTGGAAACTCAGCTTTAACAAACTCATATCCAGACCAAAATTGACCAAAGACAAGCTCCGACATGCTTGAAACGTTGATCCACGTGCAAATTTTTAAGTCACAACTATCAACCATTCAGGTGTTCTAGAACATTTATGTACTCAAAGCGTTGTCTTCACCCACCTTTTGTTTTAGCCTATGATGTCAGCCAAGGGCGTCGATTTCTTCTCATGGTTGGGAGGGATGATCAGGGGGTTTGACCCAATGACGATGCGGAGCATCGTCCACGAGCCGCGTAGCGGCGAGGCGATTTTTATGCCTCCGCCAACGAAGTGGCCGGAGGCATTATGTTTTCGGGTTGTCCGTCCGTCCGTCCGTCCGTCCGTCCGTCCGTACGTCCGTCCGTCCGTACGTCCGTCCGTCCGTACGTCCCGTTTTCGTTCTCGCGATATCTCAAGAACCAGTTGATGGATTAATTTCAAACTTGGTATGAGTGTACATATTGGGGTGACAATGATCTGATTAGATTTTGGGGGTCATGAGGTCAAAGGTCAAGGTCACAGGACTCAATATATATGCAAAAATGCCTCGTTCTCGCGATATCTCAAGAAATGGTTGACAGATCAAATTCAAACTTGGTATTAGTGTAGATATTGGGGTGGCAATGATCTGATTAGATTTTGGGGATCATGAGGTCAAAGGTCAAGGTCACAGGACCTCAATGTATGCGCAAAAATGCCTCGTTCTTGCGATATCTCAAGAATCGGTTGACGGATCAATTTCAAACTTGGTATGAGTGTACATATCGGGGTGCCACTGATCTGCTTAGATTTAGGGGTCATGAGGTCAAAGGTCAAGGTCACAGGACTCGATATGTATGAGAAAATGGCTTGTAATGGCAAAATTTCAAGAACTGAATGTCAGATTTCAATCAAACTCGGTTCCTGAATGTATCATAAAGAGTCAACGTTGCCATAAAATATTGGGGTCATGAGGTTGAGGTCAAGGTCACGGGACTCATTATACATGCAAAAAAGCTTGTAATGCCAAAATCTCAAGAACTAAATGTCAGATTTCAATCAAACTTCGTACCTGAATGTTTTTTAGGGAGCCATCAAAGATTGGGGTCATATGGTCAAGGTCACAGGACTCAAAATATATGAAAAATATTTTTAAAAATTAAATCGGTGCATGTTAATTTGGGCTTGATATTAAAATCGCGTGATAGCGGAGGCATAATTTTCGATTGCGCGCAATCGAAGATCCATCTAGTTTTGGGGCTATTTTGCTAAGGGGGGGTTTGACCCAATGACGATGCGGAGCATCGTCCACGAGCCGCATAGCGGCGAGGCGATTTTTGTTGGCTATTTTGCTAAGGGGGGGTGGGGGTTGACCCAATGACGATGCGGAGCATCGTCCACGAGCCGCGTGGCGGCGAGGCGATTTTTTGGGGCTATTTTGCTAAGGGGGGGTTTGACCCAATGACGATGCGGAGCATCGTCCACGAGCCGCGTAGCGGCGAGGCGATTTTTGGTCTGCGTGGGTCTGGACACAATGATGGCGTTTTTCTATGCACATCACACTTTCACTTGGCAGCCCAAGGGGGAGTTTAAACCCCCTAACCCCCCCCCCCCCCCGTAGATCCGCGCCTGGGGGGGGGGGGGGGTGGGTGTGGGAGGGGGGTGTCCCCCCTCCCACGGTAGGAAGCTTTTGCATTTTGGGGCTTGAAATTGTGAAATCTGGAGCATACCTAAGGCATCAATTTCACGTTTTATAAACTTGTTTCTGAGTTACCGTGTTATAGATAAACACAATTAATGAAATCATGTTTGCAGAAAACCAAAGGGCGGATCGCACTTCTTTTGCTTATGGAGGAATGATCGAGTAAGGACTTACTAACATAAGACATACGATAGTAGCCTCTTCCACAATTACATGCGTCAGTACATTTTTAAAATATTTTTTGTTTACCCTCCCAAATATGATGTCAGCTACAACATACTGAGGTTTAGGGACAATTCGAGCTAAAATGGCCGAGATACGGCCGAGAGAACGTGGCAATACGCAAAAGACGTTTCTTTACGCACTGTGCACACTAATATATGACCTTTGACCGCCTATTATAGTATGACTAAAGCATTTACGATAGTCGTGTGGCATCGTAAGATGTTTGCCACATGACGTCTATTATGTCTGCCGATTTTCAGCTCAATAGCATCTATCCTTGCAGAGTTACAGAGGAAAAAGTGGAATCGAGTTGTTTAACTATTATTAGGCTATACGTATATCATACGTATAACCCATTGATTTTGTTCGAATTTGCCTTTATTACTATTCTTCCGATTTTGTTCGTCGCAAATCTCAAGATCAGATGATTCAATCATCATGAAATTTCACATCATGATAGATCATCATCTGAATTGGTGCAAGAAACTCATTTCAATGTCGTCACATCACTCTGACGTCATCAGGACGCCATTTTGTCAAATTTCAATAATCATCATATCGCATCAATATCAATCAGGTCAATCGTCATCTTTAAGCTCATGCCCATGCGCCTATACTCGAAGACGCGCGCATACGCGTCCGTCATATAAACAAAAATGGCAAAAAATGTTCAAAACCCCAACCCGAACATTTCTATATGTTTCAGACAATTTTAAGCGTTTCAAAAATTTCCGCGGGTGCGCGTCGGCGCGCGCGTATTTGCGCGCGTAACGCAAATGAGTAAGCAAAATAAGCAAATGAATAAGCAAATCTACCCTATCAATTTGAGTCATGTTGACTCATAATAACGGAGTACGCGCGCGTCAAACTCAAAATTACGCGCCCCCGCAAATTGGCAAAATATGGAAAAACCATCCTTTTTGTATTCGGCCATACCTTTTTAAAAGAAAGTCCACAAATACCCAATTTTCTTTTAATATCCGGATAGATTATGAGTTGTAGATACGAATTCATACCTCATTTGTGATGAGTCCTGGTTAGAACAGACAGAAGTCGGTAAATCTCAAACCTCAGAAATCGCCCTTGATGTGAAACTACATAGAAATTGGGAGAAAAATATTAATAGCTTATATTGTTCCCTGATATTTCTTCTACATGTAGGCAAATTTTCATGTCAAAATATTTGGGGGAAATATGAAAATTTAGGTGAGTTTTGAAGCATTTTTTTCGGGTTTGCAAAGTTAGATTTTCAAGATTCTATACCCCTTCACTAGCGAATCGATAGTTAGCTCCGCCTCTTAGTAACTCCTTTGTGCTAAGCTGTAATCTCCCCAAGTGGCGTGTTCGCGTCCAGATTTATTAATCACTTTTGATATCGCCGCCGCTAGCACGGCTATTAGTGAATCAAATGGCCTCCTTTGTTAATCTCTTTGAACGAGCCGTGCGCGCAGCCTAGCACTTGATCTGCTGGGATACGTGACAAAAGTTCATTATGTAATGATTTCGGCAAAATAAATTCAATGCTCGATCAGGCGATCATCCTTAAAGTGTGATAATTTTTATTCCGAGTATGTTACTGCATGAATCTAGTTGTGTTTTCTCGTATCATTTCAAAAAGCGATCATCATCAAAATTTCCGTTCAGTTAAAAGTGAGGAGATTTCCTAGCAATGCCTATCAAGGAAGAAAATCCGAAGGACTTGCGTCGAGAGCGCGATTTATAGCGACTGCACTAGAGGAGCTATCGCTGTTATTACTGCTATCACGCCTATTCTTTTATAGACAGATATTCGTAACATTTTCGCTTCATTTAGATAACGTAAAAGGTAAAATCACAGGATTTATGTCGACCCATGTATCGTCTGTCGGACTTACAAAATTACCCTTATTACGCCGATTATTTTATTGAGTTATATTCGTAATGTTTTTTCTTCATTTAATAACGAAACGGTAACATTGCGATATCAAGTTCAAATCATTTCTGGTCGGACTCTTGAATTAGCATAACTCGTAAAAAGTAGTATATCTTCTCAACATTAGCGGACAATGCACAATTTTGTATGAAATATGGATAAAACCAATGATTTTTTAAATCATTGTGCCCATATCTCGCTTATTCTTCATCGATTTTCTCCGAAAATTTGTTGTAGCTGAGTTTATGCGCTAAAAGGAATGAGCTCAAAACTTTCCAACAATAGGAATATGAACTATATAGTGTGTCTCTATACAAGTGTGATTTGTCTGCCGCGTGTATTTGCCCGCGTAACGCAGCTGAATACAAATTTCGTCTTTTTTCATAGAAGTAGTATATAAATAACTAGAAGAAAATCTAGGCACTGCGCGGTAATTTTCCCTTAGCCTTAACACGCAGCAAACATGGCCGGTTAGGGAAACTTCATGGACTGGCTAACATGGAATGCTGGCTATTTTGTAGTCTATGATCTAAGACCCTTGATTGCATTCTAAAAATAATCCCACCACCCATAATACATAGCCGCCAACGAGAGAGATCTGCACAACAGCAGTGATGGCTGCCAGCCGAGGACTCGTGAGCAGCGATCACTGATGTCATGATGTTACGCAGACCTCTCTCGGTTGTCGCGCTTTTTTCAGCATGCGATCGAGGGTCTCGATCCTAGACTAAACGTATCCCAGAATTCCATGTTAGCCAGTCGATAAAGTTTTCCAAGATTAGGGCGCAGTATGACCCCCTGCTTGTTTTAAATGTTTTGCAATCCTTATACATTCCTTTACTAACCCTATCATTTTAAGTAATTGTGGACTTATAATTACGGAGTACGCGCGCGTCAAAGTCAAAATTACTCGCGTACGCAATTTTGCAAAATATGGTAAAAACAAACTTTTTTTAATCGGACATAACTTTGTTTAAAGTCCACAATCCCCCAATTTTCTTTCAATATTCGGAACAGAGTTGTAAATTCGAATTCATACCTCATTTATGCCAAGTAAATGTTATGACATCATCATATTACGCGTTGAAAAGTCAATATCATCATATTGTAATTTTAATACGTATAACCTTAATTCGTCAAAAGTTACGAATTCAACATCTAGTTATATTTGATTTATCAAATAGTGCTGTCAAAGTAGAATCATTCGGTCGAAAACCTGATTGGTGATTTGACAAAAGTGAATTACTAGTAACATAGTCATATAATTGACGATAAATGATTGTCTCTAAAATTTTAGCAAAAACTGGTGATACACTTATAAGTCTATAATTTCCAATTTCATTTTTATTTCACCTTTAAAACTGGAGTTACTCTCGAAATATTTAATCCTGCGGGTACCAATCCTTGTTGTATTGATAAATCAAATATATGTGATGGCGCACCACTAATTCAACCAGAAGTCGCGTGGGCTCGAAAAGAGAACAATTAGTTGAAAGTTAAAATTGCTCGGCGGCCGGGCGGCGAGTTTTTAGCCAAAATCGCTCGGTCACCGAGCGGCTGCCGCCCAGGCACCGCTGGTTTTTAGGCATCGCTCGGTCGCCGCTGAAGTTTAAGCGCGGAGTTAAAATTTGGGCGGCGCCTGCTCACTTTTCACGCGCCGCCCAAAATACGCTCGGTGGCCGAGCGGTCCTGGCACCAACCTAATTGAGCGGTCGCCGTCGAGCGATTTAGGTCAAAAATAGGTCAAATAGGCCATCGGCTGCCGAGCGGTCGCTGCCCGGTCGCCGCTGGGAGATTAGTCGGTCACCGGGCGGCGACCGCTCGGCAGCCGATGACCCATTTGACCTATTTTTGACCTAAATCGATCATTGTTTGGTATATCTATATAGGCGCTCCACAAAAGTGTGTGTGTGTGTGTGTGTGCGTCTCTGTGTGTATGTGTGTATAACTGTGTTGAACGTTCTATCACTGCGTATCGCTCCTAAGCACCGAAATGGCATCTGCTGATCAAAAGAAAGCGCCCAAAAAGGCTCCGTCCCACCCTCCAGCTGCGTCGATGGTCGCTTCTGCGATCGGCGACTTGAAGGAACGCAACGGCTCCTCGCTTCAGGCCATCAAGAAATACATTGCTGCTAACTACAACGTCGATATCGATCGCCAGGCACCGTCCATCAAGCGCGCACTGAAGGACGGCGTCGAGAAGGGAAAGTTTGTCCAGACCAAGGGAAAGGGGAAAAAAAAAAAAAAAAAAAAAAAAAGTGTGTGTGTGTGTGTGTGTGTGTGTGTGTGCGTGTGTGCGTGTGTGTGTGTGTGTGTGTGTGTGTGTGACTTTGGGATGCAAAGGTGTCTAGAAAATGTGTTAAACATGCATACTTTGTTTTGCGAGTTGATTCATGGCTGTCATACTATGCACACGCATATATTATGTACACATACACACACGAACACACACACACACAGACACACACACGCACAATACATGCGAGTCTACATTTAATCATATCATTTTACTCTTTCATGTATACCAACGCACTATGCGCTTTAAAATTAATGTAAGAACGGCCCAAGTCCTGAATTCTGAAAACGATTTTAGGCTAAAATTCATCTACGTTTTGGTAGAGAGGGCGCTACATACAATTATTTTTTGTGAGATAATGAAAAACTGAGTGAAAATTTTTAAAGAGCACAATATTTTAATGACAGAATAAACTTTATTTGATTAAAATCGGTTCAGAAACGGCTGAAATATCCATAATCATAGTCATTTGTGATAAATGTGAGGCCCCACACTTATTCGATAATTTTGAACCAGCCGTTAAAAATTATAAACAAATGCTTCCTCTTTTCAAAAAGTAACAAAATAAGTATTTAAATAGTTGTTGGTTATTTCTCTTTCTAATCACTATTTCAACACAAAATCACATGCACAATATTGTATTCCAAATGGTTGAAACCGATGAGTGTTTAGAGAGCGCCCTCTTACGTTTTAACGGCTCTTTTTGAATGATAACATGATCTTTACTAAGTCATATGTAATCTTGTGTTCCCTTCTACAATAACTATTAGTTTGTAGTCTAATGATGCAGGTTTTGGTTACTAAAATTACGTTTCACGAAAACTGTACTCTCCTTACCAGAACTCAACTATCCCTTTAAAGAATAGCGACTTGCGAAAACATATTTTAGTGACTGAGATATGACGTAGATACAATTTTAACATAATTTTAACTCAAAGTGGTTTTCAGAATACACCCCATTAGTCTTCAATTTTTACTTTACTGCAAATTAAAGACTCATTAAAAAAAAGAATAAGGTACAAGGAAAGATCAGTGTACATTCAGTTAATACTATTAGGCTTGATGTACTTGGCACATCATGAATTTCTTTCTCAGGTGACAAAT
>JBAMJV010007217.1:0-88248 GCA_037951105.1 Echinarachnius parma
CCCGAATTACGGGTGGCAGTTTAGGAAAAAATAGCGCCCTATATGCTCGAAGCCCAAAAATTAAATGATATGATTGATTAGACATTCTACATGCATCGAAAGACATCATAAACCAAGTAAAGCATCAACTAGGACATAGGAGGTATTTGAGACTCAGAAAGGCTAGCTTTTATGCAATGTTTACTTTATTTTGTATCAACCATAAATACGTATAATTATATTCGTACACCATGCATGTATCACTGTAATATTTGTACTTTACACTACCTTTGCTTATATCCACTTTCCAATCGAGTTAAACTAAATTTTACACATTGTGAAAACATTCCAAATCTCCTTTTTTTTAGCCGATTCAATTAATCTCCATGTTAGAAATAAATTTCAGATAACATGACAAATATGAATTAAGTTTTGCACGGAATTCTTAGAAACCGGCGAAGAATATTAAAACGTATTTTCTCTGTTTGTATTTCAAGGATTCTCTTGACATACTTTATATGGCATTAAGGCATTAAGGCATTAAGTTGACCAGTTACAACGAATTTAAATTAAACAAATAAAGAATACTAATGAATTCCATTTACACGAATGAGTTATGAGTATCAATACTTCGACTCAAATTACCTGGTTATTAATGATTGTGAAAACAACAACTCTTGCTTCTTCAATTAACCGTAGCAGTTCTCAGACGCGACTGAAATTTGTTATGAAGCAATTATATAATATCCATTCAAATATCTTGAAGGTTGTATGTTCCATTACATTACGTGAAGTTGGTTGTGTTTTGCAAGATCACTCTTAATTACTATTTCTATGAACTCGCCCTAAAGGATTTATCAATTGTTATTATGTTGATGAATCTTGATGAATTATATACCTCTAATAGTAACTCCATGTTTATGTTCTACTATAACATACATTTAAAAACAATATATTACAGAAAAATTAAGCAGAGATGCATTTTTTGCTTTATTCATAATATATATTGTGTAAATTAACATACCAGTCAACATGTTTTAATGTGTTTTTGTACTTTATTGTTTAACTTCCATTCTTTCTCGTATTTCTTTTACAATTCCTGTCCACTGTCCTCCGGCATAATACAGTCAACTGATCAATTCCTACATTCTATTTCTGTAGGAAAATATCCGGTCTTGCTTGCTCGTAATTATGTATTCGACGGCGGTTCCTGATAAATCAATGCCAGTATATTAATGCCGACTGAAAATTTGCGATACAGCTCATATTTGTTTGTGTTCTATAAAGCGCAGGCAAACATACATTTGGGAGTGACGTATTCATTCGGAAACTGGGGCTCTGCATGAATGAATGAACATGTTGTTCCCATGGTTTTGGCATGTTGTCGATGACACTCCGGAAAGGCAAGAAAGAGAGGAAACAGCGGTATATAATTATAGAGGGATACAGGGGCTAATGCACCCCTCACTGAGAATAATTCACCGCTCTATACTGGCTCATTAATTAGGAGAAACAATAAAGAAAAACACAAGACCGTATTAATGTATATTTTGGCATAGGTTTCCCCATGTGGGTAATAATGTCCCCCTGCCCCCCCCCCCCCCGTATGGGTAATAATTACCCCCCCCCCCCTTGTGATTGGTCTCTGGCTGTGCCACTGAAAGAAGCATAATATTGTTAGACCATCAGCGTTCGTAATGGCAAACCCAAATCAAGTTACCTTTATAAATTTCACATATTTGTAGGTTATGACAATTTATTGAATCCATGCCGTTTTCCGAATCAATAATGTATTTCAGAACCATCGCGATTGTGTTCTTTGAAAGGAACATCAATTATGATTCCGGCGAGGAAAATAAATGATTGTGATGATGACATTTCCGTCTCTTACTCAATCGTGATGTTTTTATCAGATTTATTGTTTGATATGTGTATTCGTTTTAACTACGGTTCACGGTTAATGTGTGAGGAAAGCATAGCCAGGCATAATGGTGATATATTTTTTAATATTTTCTGTATTTTCTTCATTTTTTTTGTGAAGAGAGAAGGACGTCATCAGATGAAGATGTGAACACATTCTTATACCACATGTAGAATATCTAAGTAGGCCTACAGTCAGACCTGCTTCAGCGACCACCTGTATATAAAGTCCACAGTCATGTCTATTAGAACCATTTATCTTGACTCCCTATATAGGAAGCAGTTTGCATGTTTATTGACCTGTCTATAGAAATCACCTGCTTATAAAGACCACATTTTATGTCTCCCTTGGGTGGTTTTCATAGACATGTTTGACTGTATAATTGGTATAGCACAGTTTCAGACTTGTATAGCTCAAAATACTTCTGCATGGGGGGTGTTTCACAAAGATTCTAAGTTGAACTCAACTCTAAGTTGGACCTAACAATTATGGAAAACCTTGTTTGGCTTTGGAATAAAACATACCCAAAAGCCAAACAAATACAACTACTTGAAAATTCTAATGAAAATATATATTATTTATTTCAAGGCTCCTTGATAATAACAAATATCACTGATTTTATCAAACTGTATGCCTTTTCCAAAGAACTGTTTCAGAAATGTTTACAAAGAACAAACGGCTCTCCATAACTGTTAGGTCTAACTTAGAGTTAAGTTCAACTTAGAATCTTAGTGAAACACCCCGCTGACGTCGCCTTTATTATAGCCGTTTTATTTAGTACTGTCTATGGTATAGCAGCAAGAAAATTACAGCCTTAAATGGTTTTATAATACAAAATAATCGATTGATTATGTAGGTAGTATCTATATATATATAGTTTTTAAACGGCGCCTTTTAATATGTGTGAACATAATCATGTATTTAAACAAAAAAATTGCGAACGATTATGTTTTTTTGCTTATTGTCATAATGTTCTAACGCTGTTTGTAATAATATTTGTGATTTATTAACTTTTAAAGTGTGAAGTTCATACCCGGAGAAATATGCGTATTATGATTTTAAAAAATGATATAACAACAGACATGATGAAAAAAGAGATTCTCTATAAACTATCCCGATCTAAAAATAAATAATGTTGCAATGACTAACGTCTCCTTTTTCGCGAGTTCACAGAAGATAATACATGCATAATTGTATATTCCAGCATTAGATTGCAAAACAGCGCTAGAGATGTGTATATTTTGGTATGCAGTAGATGCCCGATGTAGTTGTGCTCCCGCCAAATCAGCGGCGCGCTTTGGTCGGGATAGCCCGGGGGCATGGGGGCGGGAGATTATGTCTCACACACCCACGTGTTCCTGTCGCACCACCGTCACATCTCATTTGATAAGGAGGGTATAGAGCCCAATGGTTTGGGTACAGGCGTGTGGATCGGCCGCCAGTGTCTGTGCCTTCGCTACCCTTTCTTCCTACTCCCTTTTCTTTCCTTTTCTTTTCTCCTGAAGACAGTTTGTTTCACTTGTCCTAATCTCATTATTATATGGATTTCTCCTTGCATTAATAGTTTGTAGTATTCAAGGTTCAAGGTTCGATTTTATTTCATTTTCAACAACAGTATAATCACTGTGAAAACACACATACAATGTTACACAAATAACATGAATAATGGACACATGCTTTCATGTTTAATAATAAATACAGGGTGGCCCAGAAATAACGGAACGGGGCACTTCCCAAAATAAAGTAACAAAATGACTGGGTCCATCGGATAGTGTGTCTTTTCAAATGAAAATTGATACCAAGAACATTAATTTTGGTCGTGTAGTTTTTGTTTTAGAGCGCTGTAAGTGACACCATGTCAGGGTTCATTTTTCTTCAATTTTGACTGACCGTTTGGCTAAAGAATGAACCGAACGGCTCGTCATAGAATTACGGCGCACCAGATGCGGACACCTTTGTTAATGTGCATTCGACTGAATAGCAAAAGCTCATCAAGTGCACCGTAATTCTATGACGAGCCGTTCGGGTCATTCTTTAGCCAATAGGTCAGTCAAAATTGAAGAAAAATGAACCCCGACATGGTGTCACTCACAACGCTCTAAAACAAAAACTACACGACCAAAATTAATGTTCTTGGTATCAATTTTCATTTGAAAAGACACACTATCCGATGGACCCAGTCATTTCGTTACTTTATTTTGGGAAGTGCCCCGTTCCGTTATTTCTGGGCCACCCTGTATAATGATGGCTATATACTTTATAACGCATATTTCGTCTTCTGTCTTTTGTGCTCTATAATTATGACAGACAATCACACAAGAAGTTGATGAAAACGCTTCTATTATTGTATGACTTCAAAATGTGCTATCGTAAAGCACCACTTTCATAATTTATATGGCACATAATTATGCTTTGAATTGATTATTTTGTCTGAAATTATAATTTAGCTATCAAATGTGCTGTCTCTTTATATCATCTGGTTAGATACAGCAGAAGTAGGTGTACGGTTACCATGTTACCATGGTTATAGAAGACAAGTACCCTTCTCATTTTGCCTCCATGGACGGGCCTCCCACTTTGTGTTTCCTGTTTGGTGATAAAGGGCAAGCACGACGCTTAACAATCTAAAGGGAGAAGACAGTCAAATCTGATTTGAAAACTCTTCCATCGGCCGTATGAGCTGGGAGAAATTATTGCTCAAAATTGTTCCTTTCACCCGCGGCTGAAGATGATAAGGGATGATGACGAAAGGTTAGCGGTGGCATAACAAGGGTTTACCTGGACCGTCATGACCATTGGAGTGGGGGGGGGGGGGGGGGGGGGGGGGTGATGGAAAGGAGAGGGTGGAACAATCATGGGTCCGGGAGGCATCTATCAATGGAGGCACGATGCATGACATTGTCCATACATAATCTATTTAGTTAATTTTTACCCAGCGGGTGCGGCGTGTAGGGGGTGGTGACAGAGGGAGGCAGGACATTTGGCAGTATGACCCTTTTACCTCCTCCCCTACGCCTCTGAAGATTCTTGGGTCAAGTGGAGAGGAATAATCGGCAGGATGGAAGAGGAGGAGGGAGCAAGGCACCTGTAATAACGCAATTTTCTGCTCGCCAATCCTTTCCCGTGTCTGTGCCATAAACTCAGATGTCCATTTCGGTCAACATCATTCAACAAACCTTTCTTCCAGCATTTCTATATCTCACTCTCTCTTTCATCTCCTCTCGTCATCTCCCTCTCTTTTCTGCTCATACCATAACTCTCACCTCTCTCCCCCTATCCTACTTCCTTTCCCCCTCTGAAATGAGATGTTCATGTTGGTCTCCATCATTTAACAAACCTTTCCAGCATTTCTATTTCTCACTCCCTCTTTCATCACCCCTCTCCCCCTCCCTCTCTTATCTGAACATACATATCACTCTCCCGTATCTCATCATCTCTCTCCTCCTCTCCCTCTTCCTTTCCCTCTCTGAACTAAGATGCCAATTCCAGTCACCGTCATCCAACAAACCTTTCCAGCATTTCTATCCCCCACTCTCTCTTACATCGCCTTTCCTCATCCCCCTCTCTCTCTTCTTTTTAAAACATACATTAACTCTCTCTTTCTCCACTTTACCCCTATTTCAATAGCTTCGAACAGATATTCACTCTACTCTTCCAAGTTCACGCTGTCTCTTCACTCTATTACACGTACAATATGTCTTTTTAAAATCATGTATCTTTACAACCTTACAAAGAGCCCCCTCTCCATCTCGCACTGCTTATCCGTCAAGTATCTCTCCCTCCCCTGTATAACCTTGTTTCTGTGCCTATCACCCTCTTCTCCATGCTCTTTCTCCTTCTATGTTCCCTTTTCCCCATAACTTATTTTCAACCTATTTGCAATCATCACTTAGTACTAAGTGCTTGCAATAACAAACGCTGATATATTTATTAATTTCTAATAAACTTTCCACTATATATTCAATGTTCTTTTTTCAAATTCAATCCTGTAAAAATCACCAAGTTCCTTAAATTTGTTGACAATTATAACGTATTAGTTTTAATGGAAACTGCACACAATACGAAATGCTTTAAAGAAATAGTAATTATATGATTTCAGTTCTCGATTCATCCATGGTATACGCAGACACTTTGTACACCCCCACATTGCGATGTAAATGATAATTATGTATGCACTTATCTAAATATAACTTGTTTTTTTATTGTCCAAGATGGAATGATAATGAGAGAGTAAAGCTGAATTTGAAGGAAAGCTAGACAAATTAAAAGATAAAAATATACTATTCATACAAAATTGGCTGAGATTGGCACAATATTGATTCGAATCGCGTTCTACTCCCACGCGTACATTAATGCACCGGAAACATGAAACATCTGCATCTCATTTTCACAATCACATTTTAAATTTGTCAAAATAATTTCAATCTTTTTTTAAAACTTACTGAAAATACAACGGAATAAAAAGATAAAACACAATAAACGCACATTAAACACAAGAAATCTGCTTTGATTTAATGGTACAAAAATAAATACACAAATATAAGCTGTACATATATGTAAAATTGTTTGAATGTCGTTAGCTTAAATATGAATCACAGTCATGTTCGACATTATTTGCAACATCAAATGCAAAATTATGATATCCAGTCTTTACCCGAGCGATTGATCTTTTAAGTTCTGAAAATAAATCATAATGTAGATGATAACGACTGGTGACATGACATTTATAGGGAGTCAGCTAACACCCCTGCTTATCAAGTGTAAACACCGTTTTAACGAGCAACCAGATCGATCGTTACACTAATGTAACGACCGACAGCACGATTGGTGAGATAGTTACAGAACCGTTACAGGTTGGCCATCAAATAATAAATCATACACTTTTCAAAGGATATTTGAAAGGATATTTTAGGGACTATATAACCGCCGTGCTCTATTTAGAAGAGAACATTCGAATTTTGTAGTCGAATTTACTAAAAGGTGGTTATATTTGTATGATGTCAAACATAATGGTAGCATACCAGTGTGTGATTGTTTACATCAGGGTTATAACAGGAAAAGTTGAACGCGTCACGTAATCAGCTAATATAGGAATTCTTGCAAACACACACAATATCACCCGTCTGCTCAAACATTATTTTGTTGCCAAATAAATTAATATCAGTTACGCTATTTATTACATACTGCTGAAAATAATGCAGACGATGCAATACAGAATGAACCATCCAGTGGTTGTTTAGTTTCTCATGAAATCAAGTTACAGCGTATACGGCAGGTATTCATTTCTATTTTGAAGAGCAATCGGGCGAAACATTATTCCATGCTTACTTGAGGAAAAAATCTAACCAGCCTCATTCAGATACACAGTTGAGCTGGCGAATATATGAAGACAAAATCAGGGTTACTGTAGGATAAAAAAACCACTGTCAGCAGTGAATTACAAAATAGCACCTGTTCTAACCAAAAACACGTATAGAATACAATGAAATTAACTATAGAAACAAATGAATTATCCCTAAGGCTGTGCGGTATATATAATGTAAACTTATGTTTACTAAGAAAGGAGACGCTTACAAAATAATTAGCATAATATAACAATTCAGCGATAACCTAGATAAATGGACATATCGCTCTCCTGCATGCAATAAATATTATACTAAAAAAGGAGAATAATTAATGTAATATTGATGAAAAACCTAGTACTTAAACGGGAAAATAAGACGGATGTGGAATTAATTATTCATAAAAAGCCCACGCGGTTTCAAGCTCTGCTCGAGCAGAACAACCGTCTTCTATATCTTCTGTTTTATTTGAAGCAGCGAGCGCTGATAATTAATCTCAGACATGATAACACCAGAGAGGGGATTATCATCTTCAACAAGTATAAAAGTCCTCCGCACACAGAGCCGACTCGACCCGATCCGACTGGTTTTCAGTCTCTTCAGCTCACTATACGTTGCCTCAGGACTCCTGTTTTGCCGGTCAAGAGCCAGTCGGAGATCATTCGAGTCCGATTCAACATGTTGAATCGGCTACGACTGAGCGAAACCGACTATAGCCTGACCGAAAACCAGTCGGATTGGGTCGAGTCGGCTCTGTGTGCGGAGGCCTTAAACCAGTGGAGTAGCCAGCTTCAACCCAGAAAGAGGGAAGGGATGGGGTTGCAGTGATTTGGAGGCAATCTAATAATCCCGGCGCAGACTGAGCCGACTCGACCCGATCCGACCATAGGTCCCGATTTAGTTGCGGCCGATTCGGGCCCGATTGGCTTCCGACTGGCTGCCGACTGGCAAAATCGGAGTCGTGAGACAATGCACACAGAGCTGATCCGACTGAAAATCAGTCGGATCGCGGCGAGTCGGCTCTGTCTGCGCCGGGCCTTATAATTAGGTATGCATGAAGCTACAGAGATGCAATTAGTATTCAAATACAGAAGGTCACGGTTACAAGTATGGGTTATATAGTAAATTCCTATTCCTGGGCCAAAGGTATCCTTAAACAAATTGAGAAAATGCTTTTAGCAACAATATTTGTTTAGAGACAAACAAATTAACGCATATCTAAATGTAATTCAGCTGTACCTTAGTTTATGTTTTCAACATGTTCAATACCGCTTCTGCCACAATGAACACTTTTCATAATTTCAATGTTGGATTAAATATTTAAATTCTTTCGAACTCTTTGTATTTCGGTCCTTATAAAAATTATCATATGGGAATCCAAATTCAATACTGTTTTCCCAATTCAAATTGAATTTACATGAAGCAACTTACTCATGATTTCATATTTCTGTCTTCCTCTTTGAATGGATAATATTATTGTCCTTGAGATTGTCTTGTGTAGACAGTGTTCGTTAATTAGTTATGATTATTTGTTTCATTCATGACTTTGAAACATACGAAGACTCGTAATGATAAATTATTGTGTTTGAATGTCCTTGCTACATAGCCTACGTTTTTTCGCATACATTATCCCAACGTCCGGTTTTAAGAATGAAGAAGAAAGAATAGTCTACGTCAGTTTGATCTTCTTATGAAAAACTGCAGAAACATACATTAATGTGCATCCATTACACTGATTGTGTTTTTCAGACTTATACGTGATTTAAAAATAGCGTTTGAATGCAATACATTTGAATAAAAACGAACATTACTGTAGTTATCATGGCCGTTATAGTTACGAGGCACCGAATTCCCTTCCAACGTGGATTACCCAAGGGCAATGTATGAATAAGATTTTTGTTGCGGTATAATAGGAGAAGTGGTGGCACCCAGTGATATCAAACGGGTGGGGGAAGTAGGAACAAGCCCTTATGTTGGGCGGGGGTTACTTTAAATGTCGCAAAACTGGGGACAAGCCTGCGATTTACCCCCCCCCCCCCCCGGCCCCTCCCCGCCTCGATCTTTGCCTCACACTTTCGACTGGCGCTGCCACTGACTGAGCGGATAATTTTGCAGATAGATATAATATGTGACTTGGTTCCTTTTCAATGCATGGAGATAGGAAAGGTCAGGGGGCCATTGACGAGAGGGGGTGTGATTTACTTCTATATTGCCAAAAGGTGCATTTTTGCAACACACCAAATGAGTCATAAATATTTAAAAATATCGATTCTCCTGCCATAGTGAGAGAGTAATATTTAAATTAACTTACCATTCTAACGATTCATTCTCTCTGCCATTACTTAAGACCGAGTTAAGACACCTTGGGGGCAGACTTAAGTTTTATCCTAAGTTGTGGCTTTCAGAATACAAATTTGTCTAATTTGCATACTGTTAGCTCATTTGCATACGTGTCTTAACTTTAGGATGTCCTAAGTTAGGACATGTCTTAAAGGGGACCACAAGGCAAAGAACAACGCATACTTATATGTTTTGGTACCGTTTTGTGATATCAAATAGATACCCAATATTTTGCAAAAGGTTGTGTAATTCATAAACAAAGCAATTAATTACCACCACTTACGGAACCACTATTATTTCCTGGTTCCGTACGGGCCAAACATTTGCAAGTGCATCAATGCTATTCACGCGTACGTTTGGAGACAATAGAATCCCAGACGATTCGTTCGCTCTGGACAAAGTAGTCTTCGTATATGCATACCCATGAACGCATGCTTATTTGTGTGAACTTGCTGGTGGAATGGACTACTAGAGATGTTACCTTTCATTTATAAGAATATTATTTTGGGGTGATGGTACCCTTTAAGTCCTGTTTTCATAATACAAAAGACTCGTAACTTAGGACAAAATCCATGACTTAAAGTGGTACCTGTAAAGTGTCAGATATTGCACAAAATGACATTTGAGACTTCAATCCTATGTCAATATCATCGTAAAATACAATTGAAAGATTTGTGAAAGTTTGAAAGAAAACGAACACTGTTTACCTAGTGAAAAAAACCAATATTGAGTTCATATTTTATCACCGAATACTGATGGCTTGCCGTAGATTTGTCGCAGTAATAATCATCCGTTGATCTTGACGATATCCGCACCCGTGTATACAGACGGTACGGAATTCATGAAATGTGCGCGCGCTCGGCTAAACAGTCGGGACGGGAAGGTTTCCCACGCGCACTGGCCGGACGTGTTCAGCTACGGCAATTGTACTTTTTATCAAACGCGTTAGCAACGCTTTTGAAATAATGATTTTCAATGATAAATATCTTCATACTAAAGGGACATTTGAAAAAATTTAACTCTATTTTATTCTTATCTTACCATAAGCTAAACAACACGGCAGAAGAGAAACGAGGAAGCTCCAAATATTTTTCGTTGAGTTAGACACTTTACAGGCATCCCTTTAAGACATGTCTTATTTTTTCAGAATGCCCCCCCCCCCCCCCCCCCCCCCATTATATTAGCACTTGCCGTGTTTAAATTATATTGCACGATGCGCAGTATGTAACCTCAAAGTTGGGATCCGGTTTGAGCTTAGTATAAACTCTTGTTGAAATATCGCTTCACAAATTTGGGAAACAAAATCAGGGTACCATTTCATCTATTTCCTCGGGTACAATGCATGAATGTGAGGACGCATGCAGTGACAGTGTATGTAAGGATATATGTAATTAAAAACTATCATGTACGCCGAACTCTGGATTCCCCCATGGTCGGATTTTGGCGGGGTTTGCAGCCCGCGAAAATTAAAGATTATCGTAATCCGTCCTTGGTGTTACCATGGAGCTGCTAATGTGTCACGAATTATAATTGCGAGAGAAAGTGTTGGTATGCGTATGTAATGAATGCGTGCGCATATGCAGTGTATAATATTGCATAACACGAAATGCGTGTGCATTGTAGTGTGCGTAATTGTAATGAATGCGTGTAGGTGCGTGCGTATATAATTATATGCAGTGTATAATTGCATAATTGTGGTGTTTGTTCATACATTATATGAGTGAAGTATTTGATATAGGCATCTTGGTGTTTTAAGAGAAAACAATCTAAACGGAAATGGAAAACAATATATATAACGTAACAGGTGGAATGAGTAAAATAGACTCTAGAACCTGGGCCGGTATTCCATTCCATTCTTAGTCAAATTGTTAGCAGTTTACTTAGTATTTGACTTGAGAAAATTAGCCAAAATTGGGATTCAATTAATTCAACGACTGAAAATCTGACTAAATTGTTGATAGCATAAATATCTTCGAATATAACATTCATATTTTGTTTAATGAAGCAAAAGTCTAAAAACATAATATTTTTATACGAGATAAGTCAATTTCTCAGCCTAGCAAAATGCTAAGGAAATTTCGTTCTTAAAGGGGTAGTACAGTTTTTGGTAAGGCTAAACTTTAGTAACCAAAACCTGCACAGTAACATTACAAACTAATATTTATAATCCTACCATGCTCGAAAGGTACACAAAAATACAAACGACTAAGTAAAAAGCCTGTTATCATTCAAAAAGCGCCATTAAAACACAAGAGGGCGCTCTCAAATAAGGCATTGGTTTCAACCATTTTTCATACAAAATTATGTATGGGATGTCTTGTTAAATAATGATTAAATAGAGAGACCATCAACAACTATTACAAAAAACGCTTTTGAAAACTTTTGAAAAACTTTTTTGAGCCCCAAATAATTATAAGATCGGACATATTTATTGATATTTCAGCCGTTTCTGGGCCGATTTCGAACAAATAAAGTTTATTTTGCCATTAAAATGATATGTTCTCTCAAATTCGACACTCTTTTTCATTACCTCACAAACAAATTGTGATATGTAGCGCCCTCTCTACCAAAACTAAACTTCCCCTTTAATCTAAGTATTGAATTGCATACACTCTTACAGGGATTTAAAATCTAAATCGTAGCTTGGATTAAAACAAATATAAATACACTTAGATTATTTGTAAATCTATGGAGACTTAAAAAGTCGCGCGAAAGCAATTGTTAATCGAAGGCCAAGGTGTGATTTTCAATCCATCAAAGGATTGGAAAATAACGCCAGGTTATCGGAGATTTGACGAATGAGAACAGAGATATTTCACACGTGACCTACTGCGGTATTCTGAAGCTCAGTTTTCTTAGTTTTATACTCATGAATATTCATAACTAGGATTACGGTTTTGGTTAGAGTAAAGGATATGATTACAATGAGACCACTCTTTCCATCATCGATTTACGTAGCGTAGTGGTCACGCTGTGGACCTCCACGCTCGGTGTCACGGGTTCGAATCCTCTCTTAGTCTTCTATTTTTTTCTTTTGCCATGATAATTGGTAAGTAGCGCTTTATTTAGTAAATGTATCAGGCACAGTAAACTAAAAACTGAAAATTGTGGCCTGCATCACTGATTATGAATAATTCATTAGGATGCCATGAACTCGCCTGGGGCCTAACAAGATTAACATAAAACAAATCCAAAAGGGCTTCATTTTTAATCTATCTGGATTTATATTTTTTAAATCCAACAAAAGATTTATTTTAAATCATGATCGGCTGGTCCCTAACCACAGCCGAAGAAAGATTTAAAAGTAAATCTATAAATTTATATTTGTTTTAATCCAAGCTACGATTTAGATTTTAAATCCCTGTAATTTAGAGTGTATACTTGCGCTAAAAGCGATGTATGTGTGGTATAATTATGTTACCCTCCATTCCTCCAATCTAATTAACGTCAGAGGCACATCGAAACCCAACACTTCATGAAACTCAATGAAGGCTATTTTATCTGTATTTGCATCACATTTAGTAATAGTGAGTAGTAAAGATATTCTTACTGTTCATGGAATATAGGCTTTAATATACTCTCGCGAATTCTAGGAACAATGAATACTAATTACAACAAAGAAGTGATAACAATTACTCAACTGAATTACATTATGATACATGAAAGCCGGTGTCAAATAAATCGTATATCCACATTTTTATACGAAAATTAGATGAAAGTCATGATTGTTATGCTTTATGAATCATGTTTCATTCCGTTAAAATGTTCTGATCAGTTTTGCTGACATAATTATTGCATAGTGATCGAACAATCGCGTGGTCTGTTTTTGCTCATGAAATGAAATGCAGGAAAAACATACCGTTTCATGTTTTCACCAAAAAGTAAATTATGAAAGTAATTTCCTCATCACGTTCTGATCAGTATGACTGGATTGTCGTTGTCAAACTCCAACCGGTGGTTGGCGTAAAGCAAACGCGACAAGATGGCGGAGAAAACCCAAACAAGACCCTCACTTAATCGTGTTACTAAAATTCAGTTTCACCAAAACTGTACTCTCCTTACCAGAACTCAACTATCTCTTTAATCGTGTTGCCACCAGAAATCAAATTATACAGGTCTCCCTTCATCAAATTACAGAAAAGGTGTCTCGCGAAGGAAGCCAAAAACAGAACCAAATTTAGAGATCGAATAAGTCTCAAGTCTCAACTTCTTTGAAGCTGATACTGTTTTTTAAATTGTATTTATTCATTTCCTGAACTGATTTTCAAAGGGGTTCCCTTCCTTGTCAATTTCAATACTTTACTGACCAAAAGAAAAACAAAATAATATAAAAGATAAAAGACAGGTTGATTATATTTTGTTCGTTCTGTATCCTCCTCAGAGAAATCGTTGAAATCGGCTGGAACAGCAATGTTTTTAATGATTTAATTATTTTATCGCTAATAGGTGTTTCATCAATTAATACAAGAATCAATCATTATTATAAACGTTACTAGACATATTAAATTATCATAAAAACATGGCTCTATCTAAATGTATACCTGATCCAGTACCAGAGGGCATGTAGTTGTTTTGACAAACGGACTATTTTGTCAATCAAGCTAATCCACGCTATATTGATTAAGGACGATTCAAATTTCGTTTTAGGAGACAATTCGGCGTTTTGTGAATAGACATCCCTCGATATTATACAGCCTGAGTGCCGAAGCGGCAATATTCGGTTTCATGTCTGATTGCAATTCAACATAAATCCACTAGACATTCATATTGCCAGCCGTAAAGCAATTTTGTCAACTTGAATCAACCTTAAAGCATTGAATTCCGCTACATGAGTCTGGTTCAGATTTCAATTTATTACGGAGACTGCTGGCGAAATGAAAATTGCTTTTTGTGCCCGACTGAACATAAAAGACGGCGTTGTATCATTAGCTTGACATTCCGTCGCACGCGTGGCATACTTTCCAGTTGACTTTCAGCATGTACTATAAACATATTCATGTTAGCTTGCCATATACAGGGTGGCCCAGAAATAACGGAACGGGGCACTTCCCAAAGTAAAGTAACAAAATGAACATGTCCATCGGATAGGGTTTCCTTTCCAATGAACAACGATACCAAGAAAAGTAATTTTGGACGTGTAGTTTTTGTTTTAGGGCGCTTTGAGTGAGACCATGTCAGGTACCTATTTTTGTATATTTTTACCAAGTCAATGCCTGATAAATGAGACTTATTGCCCTACATACCATTGGACACGCAAATATTCCGCGCGCCATTGTTAGTGTACATTCAGCTGAGTGCCAAGCGGTGCCGAGAGAATGGGCTTAATGGGTCACTAGTATGAAGGGCAGTAAGTCTCATTTATCAGACACTGACTTGGTAAAAATTGACAAAAATAGGAACCTGTCATGGTCTCACTCAAAGCGCCCTAAAACAAAAACTACACGTCCACAATTACTTTTCTTGGTATCGTTGTTCATTGGAAAGGACACCCTATCCGATGGACATGTTAATGTTGTTACTTTATTTGGGGAAGTGCCCCGTTCCGTTATTTCTGGGCCACCCTGTATAAGACATTACCCTCTCTAGAAGTTCACTATCCTTAATAATCTTATACAATCTTCTTCTAGAGATTGTATACAATATTGTATAACTTAAATTTTCATCTTCATAGGACATGCATAATTTGAAATGGAACAAAAAACACTGTACGAATCTTACAATACTTTGTAAAGTATTTTGCAAAGTCAAACACAAATCACAGTTTTTCTCATCTGATTATAATTTCTGTCTGCTTCGTAGTTGTCTTTTTGTCGCAGATGGCATTCGCAAGCGAAATTGTTAAAATCCTGCTTGTTGTTTTGTTTCCATACCTTATTGTCAAACAATATGCGTATGAGGTGGGGGGGGGGGGGGGGGGGTGGCTAGGGAGCCTGGAGCCCCCTGGGAGTTTTGATAAGGACCATAATTATTCGGGCAAATACCATCCTAAAATCGGGCTAAATCATGTCAAATTCGGACAAAATCATAACAAGTATTTTATTTTCGGGCATCTTAATGGTGAGAACATTTTTATTTCATTTGATTTGTTTTTGCTTGTCATGTAAAAACGGGTAAGATGGTATTCGGGCAAAATACCTCAGCCCCCCCCCCCCCCCCCCTGAACAAAATGTGCCCGTACACCCATGGACAAACTGTTGCTTTCTTTAAAAAATATTGACAAATAAGCATTACAATAATGTTCAAATGATCACCAGCCTTAGAAAGAGGGACAACATGAAAATAACCCTGATTTTGATCCGCTTTTCTGATATGGAATGCGGCTAACACGGTCCAGAAGAAAAGGAACAACAATCTATGATATCAATCTGCTTGTCATACTTTCTATACAGCGACGCCATTTCCCTTCTCTGTTACATAAAGATATGAGCATCAATGTCCAACACGTACCATAAAACTGGCGACAATAAAAGGATCTGCCTTTCTTCTTATCTTTCTTTCTTGGTTAACGTCGCCATTTTACTTTTCTCCAGTTCATTTCGACAAACGTCACACTCACAGCGTGCTGACGCAACGAAGTGGGTTTTGAGGGCGTGTTCACATTAGATTCGAATAAACAGGTGCAATATTAAGTCTGGGTTGATATCTTATAATAACATGTAATAACGATGGTGCTTCCACACAGCACTATGTTGAACCCCGGCCCTTGATCACAATGAGCGCAGATTTGTTATTCATATACTAAAGCCTAATGCCATCGCATTCTGGTCACAGTAACATATAACTTGAAATTGAAAATACAAGTTTAAAGTAGAGATGTTGCGAATCGATGCCTTATAAACTAGGATTCCCTTACCCGTCAAACTAGCAGAAAATTTACTTTTGGCTCCTTTTCAGCATGTTCAGTGCATCCCGAGCGCTCATAGATACATGAATGGGGGCTTCAAAATCCCTTATATCAAAAGCATCCATTTTTAATTGTCTCATGCGTGGACAAAATGTGCGTTAACATACATGAATGTGAACGCGCAGGCGGTCGCCGAGGGCTATGTGAACTCCTTTCGTAATTATGTTTGCTCCCGACGCCACAATATTCATGATCACGTAAACACGGTGTCCGGGTCGGATCATCATTCTCACCACCATGGCCACCACCACCACCACCACCACCATCATCATCATCACCATCATCATCATCATCATCATCACCATCATCACCATCATCAACATCATCACCAGCAGCAGCAGTATCATCATCTTAAGCAGCAACAGCAGCATGTTTATCATTACCATCTCCAACTTCATCAACACCATCATCGTTATCCTCCTCATTATCATCATCATCATCATTATCATCATCATCATCATCATCATCATCATCATCATCATCATCATCACCACCATCACCATGATCATCGACTTCCTCATTATTCATCATCAGTATAATTATCATTGTAATCACGACCACCACCATTATCCCCATCGATCATCACCGACATCGATATCATCCACGCCATATTGAAATGATTGATCTCTACCGATAATTGGATGGATAGGAGAGAAGGGTTAATGCAAATATTGACAAATCTTCAAACAAAAATCAAGATTCCGTCTCGTGTAATTCACCGGCCGTGTTCATCGCCATATTGGCCCGTGACTTTCTCCATTTTCCTGGAATATAAATATTGATGAAATTCGACGTCTTGCATGCATTAAACGATTTCGTTTTATTTCTACCATGTAACATTATGTCTTATATTTCTAGAGATCGATTATATTTAATTATCACTAGATAATATTGGCCTAAATGCACCAACTTTTGCCTCAATCTTATAATGGAATGATGATATTGGTCAAGTTTGAATTAAGTAGGCTTTAGGCTACTTGTTTGCATCGTAGTAATTCTAAAATATATGTTTTGTTTGAAAAGGAGCAAAGGGCTACCAGCCATGCTCTTCAAGTAAAGGGCAAACTGCCACATTAAAAAAACACATGAATATTATTTACATTATATGAAAAGCAATGAATTTAACACATATTTATCACGCGGAAATTACTATTACTTATTACTTAATACAAACATATTTTCGTCAACTGTCGTATATACGGACTACAGAACTATCTGAAAATGCATGTTACTCAAGCATATTGCGGTTTCCTTATTAAGTGCTTAATTTATTGAAATCGTACTTCATCTTAATCATCTAATTCTTGACTGCTAATTGTAATTTGGTTTGATATAATATACTGCAAAGTTGCAAAGTAATTCTTAGAAGGGCCAACTAAAGTTGGAGAAAGTGGAGAGGAATCTACATCAATGTGTCTCTTATTCTGCATACTGCGGCGTTCCATATGGTACAAGTTCAGCGTATATACAAGAATGGCTTCTTCATTCACCTAATACTCCTAGCTTCAGAAGGGAAACATTATGCAGAGGCGGAGCAGGGGGTGATAATAATGAAGATGAATTCGTTCAGACAATAAGCCCGCAGAATGGAGACTGCTCTAGACAATATCAGCGACTTGTTTACACATAGCGAAATCGCCTTTTTAAAGGCGGAATCCGAAAATAAACCTGACATTCCGAACTTCTCATCCTCTTCACGGACGTATATACCCCCAGGGGGTCCTCAGCCACTCAAAGTGAATATTCACCGAGCTACTTAACTGCATCACGACCATGACGACGTGCTCGCTGCATAATCTCTTCGACTTCGAGGCAGAAATACTGATGCGACGTAAGATGCGCGCAGATTTCATAATCCCTTGTGTCTTTTCTTGACACATCGCATTATCGCTATGACGATCAGGCGCCGCAAAAAGCTTTCATTTCGCGCTCACATTGCGGCAATCCGAGCTGAATACCTATGCAGGATGTATGCATGCTGAGCTACAAGTTCATGATGTAATAAAAGAATGTATGAATATCAATTATGTATCAGCCTAGACAATACAGATAATGATACATCGGGTACAACCGTATTTCAATGTATCAATGTTAATATTGGGTATCTATGTTTTTCGAGGCATGTTCATTATACACGCAGCAAAAACAACTAACGACTAGATTCGGTGCACCTACTTTCAAGTTTTGAATTAGCTTTCCATTAAGCCCGGCGCAGACAGAGCCGACTCCACCCGATCCGACTGGTTTCAATCAGGCTAGAGTTGGGCCCGGTCGGTCGGAGCAGATTTATCGTGTTGAATCTCGACTGTCTCTCGACTGGCAAAATGTGTGTCGCGAGGCACTGAAAACTGAGCCGATCGGAATGAAAATCAGTCGAATCGGGTCGAGTCGGCTCTGTCTGCAGAGGGCTTTACACTACCCTTTATAATACTTCTGTAAAGAATCAATTGTATGAAAGAAACCAAATAAGTTACGTGCGAAGGAGATTATATATGGCGGTATAATTTGTTGAATTTCAATGTTATTGCGGCCAAGCAATTTAATCATGATACCATGAGCTATCCAACGTGAGTTCTATTTTTATGTTTTATTTCAAGGAAAACGAATATTAATCGACTTTTGTAAATTTTTAAAAACATGTTGTCATGGTTGTATAGCCTTCATGGATACAGTTGATGTATCTACAGAAGACATATATTTTAATGATTTGGCAAACGTCATAATAATAAAAAATAAAAAAATAAAAAAGCTTCTCTCAGTCCATTGTACAGAATGGAATTGATGTCAGGCATTGTCATGCATGGGCATCCATCTGGAAGGACCACTAATCAACTTTCACAAGTATGTGCATAACTTTGAGGAGAATCATTTTTATTTCGAAATCCTTACTAAAATAATGTACTTTCAGTAGGATTCAACATTAACCAAACTACTCACAAAAGATCAGAAATAACCAACACTCTTGTGTACCTTTAAATATTTCCAGACATACTCGCATCAGACGTGGCTCTATTCTGACATCTGATTTTTTTTTCTTTATTATACTTTCCTTTTCCACAAATCTTCAGACATACCGTGGGATCAAGGACGAACATTTCTGAAAATACTAGTTTGATAAACGTCATCATATTCTCGTTTTGCTATCTTCACCTATAGTCATGATAGTGGTTGAACGAATGCACAATATGAATGCATTCAGATTCAGGGACATGATATCGTCCTAAAAATGTAAGACGGTTTTGAGATTATTCTCGTCGATTATGCCACCACTAATTAAACAACAACAAAAAACATTTCACGTCTCTATAGGTAATTTTCAGAGAATGAAAGGAACAAAACACAATAATATATAACTAGACAACTAGTTATTATATTGGCTTTACTGGGAACAAAGTGTGGTATTTTGTATTTGTCAAAAATAAATGAACATATAAAACAAGAAGAAGGAACCTCTAAATTTATATTGCTTCAAATGTCACAATGTATTTGAATGTGAAAGGTATAAGTCAACTTTTATCAGACAACTTTTTCGATCTATTTTTTCACGGCAAAAAAATAAAAATAAATACACACAGCATATATTTAAAAAAAACATTGTATGTTTTTTCCGGTTGAGCAGTTGTGTGCATTATACCCTAATAAGCAATACAGCGAAATTAAGGGAAATTCATTAATCAAGCGTACTTTATTTCTCTATAGAGTACAGGCAAACCAAATAAGACGCATACAAAGTCTCTAATTCTCGCTACCATATGTTTTCACCGAGATGTTTTCTCCCATTACTCTCTTCCTTTGTTTATCCTCCCGCGGGAGAGCTACTCGCTGACACGACCGTTAGTGTGTTTGATCGCCGAGAAAATCGCATGAAAAGAAGATGCAGTTACCATGGTTACAGTGTAAGGAGAAGGATGAGGCTGAGATCTCGGGGCACTGACGTCATAGTTACGCAAATTGTCTGAAGCAGGCGAAGAGAAATAAAGGACTGAATCGCACCTCGCGCTCTTCTGGGCCCCTCTCTTTCGGGAAACATTTCATATTCTAACTAGCACTGGTTCATTATCGGAATGGTTCGGGGATCATTAATGCGGAAGGTCTATTTGAATTCTCCTAATGGTTGCTGTCCATAGCAACCTTATGAGTTCCACCCTAAACACAGCGCTCTTCACTTAATATATCCCGCTGCAGAGGTGCGAACTAAAACCATAATAATTAGAAAATCCTGTGATCAAATATTTTCCCACACACTTCAAACTAGACAGTATCGTCGTGATCACGTTCAGTATTTCCAATTTCTGAATGACTTGCGACACATACTTGGATTATTTCAAGGCGATGATTTTGAATTAGCAAAGAAAAGCTCTGCACACTGATTAATTTTGTTTTAAATTATTAGAATATCAATGGTTTGAATATTTATGTTGGTCTTGTTTACACTAAATAGGCATGTGTATTCACTAAATGTATAACGTAATAATTTTTATTCCGGAGCATGTATATATATTTATTCAGCCTTTTCATTGAAATTCAATATTTCCATTCAATCTTTGACATGTATTCTACAACAGAATGACAAATTACATGATGTTAAACAATACAAAGTCGAACATGTCGATTTAATACCGTATGTCCCAAAATTAATTACAACGGGACTTTCTGCAACGATAACTTTCTTCTTTCGTATCCTACATCTACACTACTCTACACTACGCTACACTACTAGTCTAGAATATTAAATATTTGGCCATGACTTTGCACATCGCAGGGCTGTCTCATTCGCAACCACCAGATCTTCTTGACTACACTGTTCCTCAAGGTTAGGACACTGAAGGAGGTGTTGCATGGTTTGTGATGTGCCACAGTCGCAGTTAATGTTGTCATCATCTGTGTATCCCCACTTTTTCATGTTGACTTTGCATCGACCCATCCCTGTGCGAAGTCGGTTGAGGGACTTCCATGTCTTCCAGTCTTGCTTGTGTCCTGGGGGTAACTGCTCCTTAGTAGGGAGAGGTAACTTGTCATGGTGGCGGTTACTGCTGCGCCTCTCCTCCCAAAGCCTACGTCTGGCCACCTGTGGGGATTCGGTCAGCGGTTGGACAGAGTGTAGGAAGCTTTTCCTCGATTTTAGCCGTTTCTGAGATGGTTGGATGTCATAACATGGATGGCGGCTGTCCTGACTTTGTCTGAGACGCTCCACGCTACTGGCTACTGACCGGCGTATATCGGGTGGAGCAATGCCGGACAGGACATATAGGCTGCTTACATTTGTAGGCTTTAGACAACCAGAGATTGCTCTGCAGCTATCGTTGAGAATTGGGTCAAGTTTCTTCGAGTGCGAGGATCTTTCCCAGACAGGGCACGCATACTCCGCAGCAGAATAACAAAGTGCAAGAGCTGTTGCCCGTAGTGTAGATGCACTGGCACCCCAAGAGGAGTTTGTCAGTTTCCGGAGGAGGTTGTTCCTGGTCTTCACTTTCCCCCTCACCTTTCCGATATGCTGCTTGAATGAAAGTGTTCGATCCAGGGTAACGCCAAGGTACACTGGATGATCACAGTGGTCGAGGGGGGTACCATTCCATGTGAGTGATAGTTTCTTCCCAGCCTCGCGGTTGCGTAGATGGAATAAGCAGACCTGGGTCTTGGTAGGGTTTGCTTTCAGCTGGTTGTCTCTGTAGTATACTGTCAGGTTGTCTAGGGCTGATGTTAGGGTGCTCTCTATCTCATTGGTGTCGCTGTTCTGGGTGGCAATGCCGAGATCGTCAGCATAGATGAAGCTCCTTGTGCCCGGAGAGACAGGTTGGTCATTCGTGTAGATGTTGAACAGGACTGGGGCGAGAACACTGCCCTGTGGGAGTCCATTCTTCTGTATCCTCCACCTGCTGCGCTTTCCGTTCAGCTCCACAAAGAAACGTCTGTTTCCTAGTAGCAGTTGGACGAGTTTGGTCAGATGGATGTCACTTGTCATCCTGTACAGCTTATTGAGGAGTAATCGATGGTTCACTGTGTCATAGGCAGCCGTAAGGTCTACAAACACTACGCCGGTAGGTTGATTCCTCTCAAAGCCATCTTCAATGAACTGAGTCAAGTTGAGGACCTGACTTGTGCATGACCTCCCTGGACGGAAGCCGCCCTGCTCAGGGATTAGATGCTGTTCCGTAATAGGGCCAAGTCTGTTCAAGATGAGGCGCTCAAAAAGCTTGTAGAGATGGCATAGTAGGGAGATTGGTCTGTAGCTTTTGGCAGCTTGTGGATCTTTGCCTGGTTTGAGGATAGCGATTACTCGAGCTTTCCTCCAGATCTTTGGTAGTTGGGACTGGAGTACACAATTGTCATACAGGGTAAGAAGCCATAGTAGAGCAACCTGTCCGAAATGCTTAATCTGCTCAGTCCGGATGTCATCAAGACCAGCTGCCTTACCGTTCTTAAGGCTGTTGATTGCTGTCTGGAGTTCTTTCAGGGTAAAGGTCCAGTTGGATTCTTCATCGGACTGGTTCCATGGAGGGTGATCTTTTTGCTGGAGTTTATGTTGCGTTTTGCCATTCAACAGAAGCTGGTGAGCAACCTGGTTAGCAGTGACGTTGGACTTTTGCTTGTTTGGGGTCGTTGTTGATCTTTTTGATAGTTGACCAAGCTTTCTTGCTGTTGTGTGTCATATCTACATCTTCGATGAGTTCTTGCCAGGATTTCCTTCGCTCTTCGGCAATGGCTGCCGTCAACATCTCTCCTGCATTCATGGTGTCATTTGAGAAGGGATCCTCCTCATAAAGCTTCAAGTACTCATCATAGAGGGCTTCGCTAACGATAACTTTAAAGATAGTAGATCAATTAGAATGATATTTCTGGGTATGAAACTATAACTTATTACCTACATCTTGCAGAAAACCCTATTCGATTTGCTTCAGTGGTCATGGAGAATTGGGGATCTTTGTAAATAATGTCATGGGTCCGTTTCTTCCAGGTTTGGCACTTGGATGCTCTTGGCACCCACATAAATGGAAATATTTATATATATATATATACACTACTCAAAACAAGTTAAGGATCACTTTTTATTTTGTGTATAATTTTAAAATGACATATTTTACTCCTGAATGACCTCACACACACTGTAATCAATATCACATGTGGTTCAGTTGTTGCATAATGTCTCTTGCATCATTTTTGTATTCCAAACAATATATGAAAAAACCTCACTTATAGCTTGGAAAAAATACATAACTTTTTTTTTAGTAGTATATATATATATATATATATAGCTGCCAGGGCAACTAACGAATTAATTCAAATTGTGTGCATACCTTTATATCAATGGTGTGAGTTTTTGTTGTTGAAGGATGTGAAACTAGATGGATCTTCGACTGCGCGCAGTCGAAAATTATGCCTCCGCTATGACGCGATTTTAATATCAAGCCCAAATTAACATGCACTGAATTAATTTTGTTAATATATTTTTCATATATTTTGAATCTACAAAACCTGGAGGGAAGGGACATCTGACATGATTTATAAAGATCCCCATTCTCCATGACCACTGAAGCAAATCAAATAGGGTTTTCTGCAAGATGTAGGTAATAAGTTATAGTTCCATACCCTGAAAAAGCATTATGATTGATCTACTATCTTTTAAGTTATCGTTGCAGAAAGTCCGATTGTATTTTTTGGGGGACAAACGGTATTTCCATTCATATGGGTGCCAAGAGCATCCAGGTGTCAATCTTGGAAGAAAAGGCTCCATGACATGATTTACAACGATCCCCAATTCTCCATGTCCACTGAAGCAAATCGAATAGGGGTTTCTGCAAGATGTAGGTAGTAAGTTATAGTTTCATACCCTGAAATATCATTCTGATTGATCTACTATCTTTAAAGTTATCGTTGCAGAAATTCCCGTTGTAATTAATTTTGGGACATATGGTACAAGATGTAAGTGATGAGGATTTTCTTGTTTTTGTCATTTTATTCAGCTATCCGTCGAAGAAAAAAAAAAACGAGACGCGACCAAGGCTCTGTATGTTGAATTGTAAACATGTATTTAATCAAACAAAATACAATCTAAACAAATAATATAAACATATTACACGCAACATTAATAAGAACAATTAATTATGAAAGATATGCATGCACTTTTACTAACACATTTGGAAACTCCCATACTGATGTAGGGCCACAGTTCGTCCACAAAGGAACATATCGTTAATAATGTCTTCTTGTGTTTCTTTCTCTTCTCTTCAGTATCGAAGGCGGCCATCGTCGGGGTGTGCGTGGCGGTTGTGACGACGTTCGCCGTCGTCGTCATCGCGGCGTGTCGCTGTATGATGCGACGGAAGCCTGGTCGACCATCATTCCTGCTCACGCGCGACGCCGAGAAGGGTCAACGCACTTTCTACACCCGCCCGACGGCCAAACCCATCAGTAGTCCCGAGCTGTCGTCCCCGGAGTCCGGCCCATCCCGCCACCTGCCACCAACGGGCAAAGGCTCCCCGCACCTCACCCCAACCAAATGGGGGTCTACGGGGTTCCCCTCCCCTACACAGGGGGAGAAGCGCCCACCTATTAGCACCTTTACTGGGTCAACTGGAGGTAAGTAGGCTGTTTTTACAATTTATTCATTAATATACGTATTTTGACATACACAGATACTGCCTACAAATATATAAAATAACACATTGATTGTGAAAGGACTGCATATACGGTTGTGAACTACAATCCCTAACTGAAAGAACAGTGTGTCATAGTGTGAACACACTGTAGGACAATGTAGACAACAGTGTAAACACGCTGTGTAAACCATGTAAACTTTATGCTTTTTAACAGTGCCCACAATCATCGCACTGTGAACACGTACACCGTGAGGACCCCGTGGTGATATACAGTGTGAGCACACTATTTTCCACATTGTAAATGCATTTCATAACAGTGTGTTTCAGTGTGTTCACATTCTGATCACAGTGTGTTCACATTATGACAAGTGCCGACACTGTTAAAATGCTCGATTTAATAGTAGTCCACGAAATGTGTTCACACTGTGGAGAACAGCGTGAAACACATAATGTTCACACTGTGTTTTTCTGTGTATTCTGAGGGCGCGGACGAGAAGTGTGAATTGGTCCAGAAATAGGGAGCAGCGGACAACAAAGAACTTGATCGTCAACGATAATGGACCCAAAGTATTATATTACCGATGTCGGTTATTCATTGTTTCTTACAGGTAAGCTGGACCCGCAGATGCTTCACAAGGAGTCGTATTCTGAGGGAGCAGACGAGAAGTGCGAATCGGTCCAGGACCAGGGAGCCGTGGACAACAAGACCCTGGAGAGCTACGAGGACCGGCCCAACGTAGGCGTGCTCAACTTCACCGTCGAATACCGCATGGACAAGGCCGTCTTCATGGTGACCATCCACCGGGCCAGCTACCTGCCTGCTAAGGTAACCACATTACCATCGCCTTCACTGAATATTCCAAATAATCATGGTTTCATACGGCAGGACATTATATCAGACCAACATTATGACACATGAACATGATGAATGTATTTATCTAGTTCATCCGCATCAGAGTATAGTAGTTCAGACCTCACATGTATGCCATACTATGCATAACATAATTATCTTCGTTCAAGCTTCGAGGATATGTCTTGCATGCTGCTAGGTTTTGAATTTGCCAATACATGGCCACGCACCTGACTGCCGTTGGTGTAGATCTTAGTAAGTTAATCTAAATCAATGTCACCTCTTCGTTGGGGTGTCTTCACCAGCTTCATCGGCAGCATGAGCAGAAGAACTAGAACCTCCACAGCCGCCAGAATCTTGAAAGTCGCATCGTAGGAAGAAAACCGATCTGCAATCATACCTACGTTGGGGAAAAGACAGGAACACACGAGTCAACATTTACAACACATACAAAATCATATGAAATCTATTTTAAACTTTTGATCACAATACAAATATTTAAAATCATAATACATATAAAAGAGAAAGAACCCAGAGCACCGTGTTATATATTGAATAGGTCTTTGTAGCATTTTATTTTATTTGGAATTCGATAATTTATGGTAAAAGTGTCGACTACTTACACATGATTATAATTTATGGTAATAGTGTTGATTACTTAAACATGATTATTTTATAGAGTTCCTTCTCAAAACTGAAAAATTGAAAAGAAAAATAATTTAATTGTAAACCAAGTAAAATATGTTTTACACATAGTGAACATTCGCTTGTGCATTCCTTATAAAACAATACAAGGTACAGTTTATGTAACAATTAATATTTTCTGTTCCCTTATCGTGTCAAGATAACTATCTCTCGTCATTTGCTCCCGGTAATTCTCTTCCCAAAATATAAAGGGCGATGCAATTTTACACTCTTTAACTTCTCTGACTGGCTATAATTAAAATCAAATTAAAAGTATTCTTGTTAACCAGGATTGGGTTTTGGGTTTTCCTAACTGCCTTATGGTAATTCGAATGATACCAATCCAGTTGATAGTTTTCTACAATATCATACCTGATACGTAGCCGCCAATAAGAGTCCCAATTCCAAACGTGGCCTCAGAGACGGCATAAGCAACTCCGAACTGATCTTTGGACACCCTTTCCCTCGCCACTATGGCGATCAGCATAGCCCTGCCCGCAATGACCATAGCAGAAACGAAGGACAGCGATGCAATCAAGAAGATATTGGTGACGTAGGCGTAGCCGAGAAGGGCCGAGATGTCGATTAGGCACATGACGAGATAGAGGCTCGCTGGGCTGACTAGTTCCTGTGTCAGCACACCAACCAGAACGCGCCCCAGCATGTTCCCAATGGCGGCGAGGAAAGTGATAACCAGCGTGTGGTAAGGAGATATCCCACGCTGTAAAGCATCCGGGATCAGAAAACAGTGCCAGCCGCTGTACACGAATCCAAGGCCATGGCACGAAAGCAACATACAATTGATCCAAGGATCAGTAAAGAACATCGAGCTACGGATGTCATCCAGGATTCTCCTCGCATTAGTTCGCATAGCTACCCTCTTGTCTTCAAGATCTCTTTTGACAACATTTGGTTTATCTTGACACTCTCCTGCAGACCTGACGTCCGCGCTTAAACTTAACGATTCAGGGAATTCCGCTCTTGACTTCGTTTTGTTAATTGGAACTGTCTTTTTAACAGCAGATTCGCTTCGCGTCTCGTCAACATCATGCTGACCATTATCACTACGTCCCGGTTCTCGCTCAATCAGCGGCTGTCCTTCCGTTCTGGAGTCCCTCTCATTCTGGCTCATGGACTTACTCTGACCAGCATCATCTATTATTTCCCGCTTTATCCCAGGACGTGCCCGAATGACTGCTGCACATGGTATCAAATTCGCCATCAGCGCGCCAATGATCAACATCGCTCCTCTCCAGCCATATGTATCCATTAAGAGTTGCGCTACCAGAGGGGGGATCACCATACCAACGCCTGATCCAGACAGTCCTATGCTATAAATGAGATTGTAACGGTCGCTGAGCTCGTTCAGTATCAAACCGAGATTGATCAGGACTGTGCATTGCCCAATACCTGTCAAAACAAATACAGAAAGATGAAAATAAAAGTAAACTTACTTTAATAGGTTAGACGGTCGATCTAGGTTTTTAAAAGAGTAACGGTATCAAGTGATAATATAGGAGTAACTTCTATGGGGAGGACATGGAGACGGGATCACAGGACTGCGTTGGTAATTAGAATAGTGGAAGGTCCCACCCTCTCAACCCCCGCCCCCGCCCCCCTCCCCCCCCCCCCCCCCCCCCAGTTATCCCGACTGTGACAGTAACTGGTATATTGGACGTCAGTTTTAGTCATTACATGTTCTTAATGCAAGTTTTATACAGATAAACAACAAATTACGAGCAGGAGACGAAATAACGAATTATAGTTACTGCATAATAACAGTGTATAAGATGTACATGATTGTAAGTATGAAATCCACATAATAGTAATATGAACAGTTGATCATCACCTGAAATGGATAGGAACACCGCCATTTGTATTTTGTTGGTAGCACATGAAGCCAAGATGAATCCTGATGATATCATGATGGATCCTAGGACGGGGGGCACTCGTCTATATTGCCATGGGATACGCTTGTAGGCCAGACTAAAACATGGCGCTGTATATCAATATGAAAAGATACGAGGGGTCATTATTATGTGTAGCTACATGTATTACTTTTCTACCACTACTACTACTTCTACATGTTCTACTACCACTACTACCACTACCACTACCACTACCACTACCACTACCGCTACCACTACCACTACCACTACCACTACCACTACCACTACCACTACTACTACTACTACTACCACCGCTACTACTAATACTACTACTACTACTACTACTACTACTACTACTACTACTACTACTACTACTAATAATAATAATAATACTAATACTACTACTACTACTACTGCTACTACTACTATTATTACAACTACTACTACCACTACTACTACTACTACTACTACCAGTGGCGTAGCGAGGGTCAACGGATTGGGGCGCCCGAGGGGGGGGGGGGGGGGGGGGGTGTAGGAGGGGGTTTCCCCCCCTCGCACGGTAGGGAGCTTTTGCAAATTTTCACTCGAAATAATGCAATCTGGTGCATTGCTTGGAAGGAAATTTGATAATACTAAATTACAGAAATGACTTAAATCATCTCCCTCATGATTAGACCGCTATACAGGGTGGCCCAAAAAAACCGGAACGGGGCACTTCCCAAAATATAGTATACAAATATACCAAGCTGTGAGAAAGTATAGTGGAATTATATATCTGAGGAGGGACTGGCATAGAACTATTTTTTCCGAGGGGGGAAGCCCCGAGGACAAAAATAGTAACTATGCCAGTTCCTCCGAAGATATATAATTCCACTATACTTTTGAACTAAAAGCTTGGTATATTTGTTTTATATCCCTTCTGTTTGCTCTATATCCTTCGCATGATTATAATCATCGCACAAATAAATGATTTCAATTAAACTTAAGTATTATAAAGGAAAAGAAACCATTGATCATAGAACCATCACTGCACTATGTTCTGTTTGTGACACTGGCCCCCTTAGCGCAATAGTCCTGGCACAAAGCGCGTATTGCGCTATCTTTCAATTCATGGTTACGCGCATTAACAACTAATGCGCACACAAATGCAAAACGCGCTCATCAAAGTGAATAATTACCACGCTTTACATATACACACGTACGTGTGTAATTGAATGGGAAAATAGCTATTCGTACATATCCTTACATACATTATGATAGGTGTACGATGCCGTGTCTTAACTTCGCGCACGAAAATTTAGGATTTTTTCAAAGTGGCTTAGGATCAAGAAAATTACAGTAATCTCAATGAAACAATAATAAATTACCCCTCAAATTCTGAGGATTCGATTTATCTTGAACAATTTCATTTAAACTCACAATTCGTGGTGTTAATGACCCGATTCCGTGACTATGTCATATCAGCAAGAGCTTCTTCACCGAGTACGGTAGTTTCCATACTTCGCGCATAATACATAGGGCACCCTGCCATTGACTTAACACGTATCCCGTGTAGCAAACCGTAACACGCATTTCAATGGCAGTGTGATGATGCAAACATTTTGTGCGCATTAGCATCTTAGCACGCGCAGCGTTGTCAAGCTATCTACGGAGATTGCGCGATCCGAAAGTAAATTTGATGGGTAGGTCGAATAAAGGAGCATTTTGCGCAGCCTTTCGATGACAACAATTTATGTTCTACTGGAACGATTTCCGTCTAATTTGCTTGATACTTCCTCCTCCATAATTTTGTTGGAACACCAAAGTTGTGATTTACAAAAAAAGACCACAAAAAGTAAGTATTTCTTCAGAAATATTGCTCTTTATTGGCTAATTTTTTGGTTTATGAGTAATTGATGTGTGCTCTTTCAGTTGACATTGAAAATTTCCGTCGCCGTGTCCGTGTTCTAATTTTTGCGTATCTCGCCTATGATCCGCGAAGTTGGGATACGCGCGAAGTTAAGACACCTGTCCATACTACACATCGGCACTGTTTTTAATATCGGCACACCGCGTAATATTTGTTTTTGCGCGTGTTGTGAAAAATCGCGCGTGTGATTATGCGCGCTACCCTTAGAAACTGCACTGGTCGAAATTTGGAGGAGAAATAATGCGTTTATAGTCCGCTACGAGTATTTTTTGTGAAATTTGTGAAATAATGCTAACATCACACAAGAAATTTGGAGTTGCGTGCGTTGTCAACGAGTGTTGAGGGGGTGCCGGTATTAAAAACACTTCGAATCCGGGAAGCCAAAAAACCACGCGCGCGTTCGAAGGCGCTATCTCAAAATGTAATGCATACCATAGAAGTATGAATAAACAAACCAACCCGTTTATAACTAGAAGGCTCACTTAACGCGCGCAAGTCACGTGTCCCATAGACTTTGTACATGGGCAACATGGCGGAGTGAACCGATTTTTGAAGCTCCCGTAGCCCACTTCTCTACGTCATCGCGTAGTGACCTAGAAATACTGGACCAATCATCATGCTATGCAGTGCGTAGACTATCGCGCCTATTTTCCTGCGCACTGTCCTAGATTTCATCACGCTTATGAGAACAATGGGAGCCATTGTGACGTATGCATATGAACTTGTTTTATTGACCTCGATCCCGTGACGACGCGTTTGAACTACTCTGTGATTGGTTAACTGTAGTTCCCAAGTAGCCCATAATGCAACCAGTTGTGGGCTCTTCCGGTGAGCAAAAATCGCTGCACTCTGGCAGCAGTGACACCCCCCTGATGCATACATCGCAAATCTGATCATCGCATCGGAATCTGCACTATTTTCTCAATGTGTGAGTACAATTTCAAGAAATGTGTACAATTTTAAAGTCTTAAACTGTCGAAAATGTCTTAGGGTGCCGATGTGGGGGTTACTCAATCATACATGAAATGAAATTAAATGAAATGAATTACTGTCACGACCATGGAACGACAACGATGCAAAATGTGCACCATTTTCGAAATTGTTTACTTCGAAATCAGCCATGTTATACATGAAATGCATCTCTAGAATATTTTGTGGAACATGTTGATATTCACGGGTGAAAATATTCTGTATTTCGTTTTAAATTACTCTTTGGGAAATCTTGTCGAGCATCTTTCGCAAGCTAAAACAAGACCTCCGTTCGCAGAGAAGCTGTTATTACACGCATCTCTACGGGCAATATGATCTATAACGTTATTTTCCTGCTATTTCTGCTATCGGCAAAGATAGTGAAACATATTCCCCGATTTCAGATTTATAGTGGAAATAATCTTTATTGTGAGAGCCCCAATTAACCAATCACGGTTCTAGAATACTCATGAATATTCATAGAAGGGATATAATAACAAATGTATTATCTCCATCGGATAGAGCGTCTTTTCAAATGAACAACGATACCAAGAACAGTCAATTTGGTCGTGTAGTTTTTGTTTTAGGGCGCTGTGAGTGACACCATGTCAGGTTCTCTTTTTTGTAAATTTGTATTGAGCCACCGCTTGATGAATCGCACGAACCGCCGTTCATATGCGTTCAGCATCGCGCACTATTGTTAGTGTGCACTCAGCCGTGTGCCGAGAGAATGGGCAAGGTCGCTGAATGGTATTACGGGCAAGGAGTGCGGTTAAACTGGCATTGACTAGGTCGAAATCGACATAAATCGGCACCTGACATGGTCTCACTCACTGCGTCCTTAAACAAAAACGACCTGATCAAAATTACTGTTCTTGGTATCGTTTTTCATTGGAAAGGACACCCTATCCGATGAACATAAACATTGTGGTATCATATTTTGGGAAGTGCCCCGTTCTGTTTTTTTGTTGGGCCACCCTGTATAGTATACAAACACAACCGAACCTACACACACACCAGACTTTTGAAATTGGCGTTTAGAATATCACTCATTATTGTCCTAGCATTATTATTGTTATTATGCATTTTGTAAGATTTTTAAAAGATTAACTTCGAAAAAAGTGGGGATTGTTTGTACTTGTACAGGCCACCCCCGCATCAAAAAGTGGGGGATATATATCCCCCTATCCCCCGGGATCATACGCCTGTGGACACACTAAAACACACGCTGTTGATCCCATGTGTATCTCCTGGTGGAACTGTTGTTTCTGGCGTACATTGTCTGGTTAGGTGGATCTGTAAATGACAAAACACATGAATGATGCGCTTGATGTAGAAGGATCATTTTCAAGAAGGGAGGCAAAAGGTTCTCTAAAGTGAGGGGCATTGCGAGGGAGCGAAGCGACCAAGCGGGGGAGGGTATGGGAGGGGGTGTCCCCCTCCCACTGTAGGGAGGTTTTGCAAATTTTTGGCTTTAAATTGTGCGATTTGGTGCATACCCGAGACAGAAATATTATATGATTCGTAGTTCAAGCTATGGAATCAAACATACATAATGTATGCATATTAAAAAGTGGGAGGGACAATCACTTCCACTTTCAAATGTATGGGGGGGGGGGGGGGCATGTCACCCCTCCCCGTCCCCCGCCTGTTGTCGCCCATTTTTCAAGTATACCGCGTGACTAGACCCACGACACGGGTCCCTTGGGTTAGGTTCAGGACAGTAGGCCTATGCTCAACTGATGCAGAATGTCGACTCTTTAGAAGATGACTGGTGCTCTTACAATCATGATCATCAACAGTTAGGCCTATGCAACATGAATTAATGGAACGGGTGCATTTGGCTTGAATAAATTAGTCAAGGAAAGTTTGTCTTTGCCTAGACAGTTTGGACTACGCAGTGCAGCTATGCGCCTATATAGCATGCATGAAGGCGTCAAACGGTCAACATTATCTATAAAAGCGGGAGGCAGCTGCAGGATCCTGCAGAGGCCCCTGGTGGACGATTTACCATGCGCTAGGCAGTTTGTTAGGCCTACGCGCTCTACTGTACTACTGTGTGTGTGCATTGCACTGTGTGGTGTGCATTTTCTGTGCTAAAAAACTGGTTGTGAAAATACCTTTTTTAGAAGTTTTAAATTTGTAAAATTCACCTTAGACTATTCATTTAGGGAACATAAATATACATATTGGGGAGAAAGTGGATTTCAACCTGTAAATCGACTGGAAAATGAGAACCTTTTTTTTAGCAGCATTGGTGCTTCTTGCTGCTAAAAATTAGACTGGTCCCACCTGTAGACTTTTGTGCTTGGTCAAGAGATATTTTTGGCAGCTCTGTACATGCATGCATGTACATGCACATACTACATGGTACTTGGAACTATTCATTGGAGATGCACTATTGGATCAAGCTTGCAGCTTTCATCTGTCTACATCACTACCGAGGAAATATACTGTCTTCTTCTACTACTAAAATAAGATTTTAAGCAACGTTTGGAGCATCCTGTTTGCAGATTTTTCCAAATCAAACATACAGTCAAGCCAAGTCTCAACTTCAAGAAATCATCATGCGGTTACTACTAAAATTTGCCATTGCCATTGGTTCAATCTACATTCTGTGGAACCAGTTATGGGGATCTGGTATTACTCCCAGTGATTCAGCATACACTCTGTCAAGTCTCCATGTACTCTAGCGTACCTCACTCAAGATCCCAGAAATCGGAAGTGAGGCAACTGATTCAGCTACTACTGCTACTAAGCGGGCGCTTAGAACTGAACCCTGGTCCAAATATTGACAACACATCAAGTTCCAATACCACCTCTGCTTGTGGAACATGTAAAAGGGAAGTCTTAGACAACCACAAAGCTGTGGCATGTGACTTTTGCGGCATATGGTATCACTGTGATTGTTTAGGCATCTCAAATACATACTATGATTACTTGTGCAACCACTCAAATGTATCCTGGATTTGCAGTTGTGGATTCCCAAACTACTCCTCCTGTTTGTTCAAAACGCATATTCCATTATCAACATCGAATCCGTTCAGTATTCTACAGAGTGTTGATTCAAGTGGCCTAAGTTTCAGCTCACAAGATAGACCACTGCCAACACACACATCAACACCAAGGAAGGAACAAAACGGTTTTAAACGGACAAAAGCTAGAACTCTACATTGTATGCAAGTAAATTGTAATGGTCTGAAAAGTGACAAGAGTAAAGTTGACTTCCATGCAGCTGTAGCACAACATAACCCCGATGTTATATTCGGCTGTGAATCGAAACTCGATGAGACAATACCCACCTACTCTGTGTTTCCTGAATCATATGAGGTCTACAGAAAGGACCGAACTGCTTTTGGAGGAGGTGTCTTTGTAGCAGTTAGGTCTGACATCACTGCTCTTTCCCGACCGGAATTCGACTCGGACTCTGAAATTTGTTGGATGTCTGCTGAATTTGTGAAAAGCGGATGCATCTACCTAGACAGCTTTTACCGACCACCAAGCGGCAATGCTACTTCAGTGGATAACTTGGAAGCAAGCGTTCGCAAGGTGCTGAGTAAACAAAGAAAACTCCCAAACATAATTCTCGCTGGTGACGCCAATCTGCCTGATATTGATTGGGAGAGTGTATCTACTACAAACCCACGTACCCAAAGTCTGCATAAAACCCACATGTTGACTACCCTAGGCTGGAACACCTTACAGCAGAGGCGACTTCTGTGTCAAGCTGAAATGATGCACAAAATTCACCATGGGATTGTTAACATCAGTTTCCCTCCGCACATCACTCCAGTCACATCCTGTCATCAACTTCGCACACATCGCCTCTCTTACCATCAAACGAAGTGTCGAGTTGACTGTTACCTGTACAGTTTCTACCCAAGATCCATTCGACTTTGGAACATGCTCCCCTTACCTATAGTAATGTTACCAAACACCCAGAATTTCAGGGATGCAGCCATGCCCAACATCATACAGATGGCGGCGCCTCCCACTCTGCGGACACTTTAAACACAACCAACAGAAAATGCACCTGCACAGTAGCACCAAGCACCTGTAAATAGAACATCACATCCAGGCACTTCACTGGCACTGCACTGCACTGCCTCTCCAGGACAGCACCGAATGGCGCTTTTAAGGAGATATTTTCTTCAAGTATCAAGAAATGCGGTATTACGGAGCGTCGATCCCGGCCTCTCGCGCGGGACTGACAATTCGCATAGGGCGCTATGCCCGCGGTCTCCTACTTGGAAGGATTCTTCAAACTGATATAGGTGCGCTATTGCTACTAGGGAACGACTGTTATGTTGTTCTTTATTATCATAGCCAAATTTCGGGTAGTTCGACATTTTTATTTTTTTTTTTTTGGGGGGGGGGGGGCACGTGCCCCCCGTGTCATCTACCCCCCCCCCCCCCCGTAGCTACGCCACTGACTACTACTACTACTATTACTACTACTATTTTACTACTACTACTACTACTACTACTACTACTACTACTACTACTACTACTACTACACTACATGTACTACTACTACTACTACTACTACTACTATACTTCTACGTAGTAGTATACTCCTACTACTACTATACTACTACTACTACTACTACTACTACTACTGCTACTACTAATACTACTACTACTATAATCCTACTATTACTGCTGCTGCTACTACTTATAAAACTATTCATGCATTGGTTTCCCTAGTCCATACCTGGTAGGCATGTCCAAAGGGAGAAGAAACCCATGATGATGCCGATGTCGGTAGAGGTCGTGTTCAGCGATGTCGATATCTCGTTGATCATGATACCGACAGTCTTGATTGTTCCAACATAGAACGTGGATTGTAAGAACAGTTCCAGGACCACTGGAAAACACGGGGACAGAAACAGACCCGAACACCACTCCATATGACTCGACATAGTCATAGATTTCAGTAGTTGTTCCTTCTTCTGTTCTACTATACCCTGTTGGGATATAACAGTGTCTTTGGAATGGAGACATTCGTTCCCCGCGAGACTAAAACGTTAACTAACATGAACAAAGTTCAAGGAACAGCGGGAAACAGGGGGCAGATGGAACAGACCTCAACATCACCCAATGGGATTCAAGCTGCTGCTGCCCTAGCTAACTGCCTTAGCGTTGTTCGTATGCTGGTTCCTCCCGCACCGCGCTGCATTGCGCGTTTAGTGGGAACTACTGCTGCCCCGGCCGCGTACATGTGCATGGACCCACTAGGGTCCATGGTACATGTATACAAAATAACTGCTTGTTCAGGCTTGACTGTCAACATTGAACTCGTTGTAAGGATTCAGAGAGCTAGAGCGTTGCATGGATCCAGAATTGAATATTATGCACGAATTGAAACCTTTGCCCCGAGTTATAATATTAGTTGATTCCTGGTTGTTGTAGACGGTGTCCCTCTCGCACCACAGTATGTATAGGAAGCTTTTGCATTAAAAAAAAAAATTGAAATTGTGTATTTTGCTGCATACCTAAGACATACATTTTACTTGATATTTAGTGTAAGCTATGGAATCAAATATACGTTATATAGTACGTATGAAAATGTGAAGGGACAATCCCCTCTACTCTCAAATGTGGGGGAACATGTAAATGCTTTACCGTGTAGTTTCAGTCTTCTACTATTACATGCATGGGTGAAGCGTTTCATTTGAATGCATTATAATTGTTGAACCAATTTCATTCAAGCTAGTGTGGACTTTGCTTCTTGTAAAATGTTGTCAGACAAGATCCTTACATTATTTTTTTTTTCTGCTGCGTGAACGAATAATTATTTTATTATAGTTGTGTAATTATGATTACCATAACATCATTCCAATCATACTGGCGTTATGACATGAATGAGGCAACTGGCATTCAATACATTGTATTGCTGGGTATATTAGAATGAGGAACTATAGCAAGCCTCCCATCAGTGTAATTATGCGTTCTGTTTCGTAATCATTGTAATTGTTTTATTATTATGGTTTATTGATATTTATGGTTGAATAAACGAAAGAACATTAATACCATATTTATAAAACCGCTCTTGTCCCTAGGTTGAAGGTATAATGAAGTCATACCATACTAACTCTCTGTCACAAAAAAAAAAAAATCACTGATGCGTGAGCATGATGGAAAATGAGCATATTGTCCGATTCCAATATTTACTCCAATTACATTCTTGAATGTGTTATCTAAGTCACTTTTTATATTTATTATTTTGGTTAATTCTGCTTTCTTCAATTTTGAGGATTCTTGCAAACTGTCGCAAATAATATTCGAAGATAATCATGTAAACTTTGAAATCAATGTAGAAACCAATGTAGCTCTCTTTTATATATTTTGAATAATTATTATCTGAAAATGTTGCATCATGTGAAGGAGCCTCCGACATACATGTATATACAAATTCAAATGCGTAACTCGATTTGCCGAAAATCGTCTTTACGTCCATCTCACAATCTCACCAACGATATGTGGCATTGTCACACTATCGTCTCCCCTCCCCCTACCCCCACTAGGACCCCCATGCAGGTGCATCCGACCCCTATGTCAAGCTCTGCTTGCTGCCCGAGAAGAAGCACACAGTGAAGATGAGGCTGCTACGCAATGAAGTCATACTAACTTTTAGTCAACAAAAGGAGTTATCTCATGATTTTAATATTTACTCAAGTTCTTCATTGTCTATAACATTGTCACATTTTATTCTCCCCCTCCTACCCCCACCAGGACCCTCAGACAGGTGCATCCGACCCCTACGTCAAGCTCTGCCTGCTGCCCGAGAAGAAGCACAAGGTGAAGACGAGGGTGCTACGCAAGACCCTCAACCCCATCTACGAGGAGACGTTCACCTTCTATGGACTCGCCTACAATCAGCTACAGGTAGGCATTAGTAGATTATTTAAAGGGAATTCAGACCGGTATATTCGACGCGTGTATCCATATTGCGCACTTTTACGCACGGCACGTAATCCCCATTGGCTCAGTTATAAGTAGCGATCGCAAACTGTCCCACTTCACGAAGGCCCGAATCGCGTTCGGAATATTTGTAATGGTCGAATGGAATTCCATAAGAGATGTTTACGAGCGAAACTATTACGTAACACGCTTAACCGCACCGACTTCACAGTGCCGCTTTTTGATCTTATCAGCGATTGCCTCAGGGCTCAGGTGACAGCTCGAGCAATTCGCTCGGTATATAGATACCAGCTGTGTGCTGCATGCAATTTCATAAGAAGCACCGCTCTTCGATCGATTCAACACTATCGTGAGTTTACCTCGGGAGATTACGGTGGAGTACGAGTTGGAATTTGCTGACTACCCATTCTAACCCACGCAATATGCCTTAAGAGAATGCGTCCGCAATCCTAAATAGGCGCTTTTGAGAGACTCACTATGCAACGCCATTTTGTTGGTAAACAGTCGGATTCGTGTCTATAAGTGCGACACCCACTCAACGCAACAACGATGCAGTGACTTTAAGATATTGTTGTTCTTGCGAGAGCAATTTAATGAACAAAAACAAAATATATATCTTGAGTTACTGAACTGACAAATGTAACAGTATGTGATAAAAGAGTGATAATTTTCAAGTAAATATTACTTAATAATATAACGTTTGAGAATAAGCGGTTCTGAATCGACTGGAGTATCACCCCTCGAATAAAATCAAACGGACCGTGTAACTGCGATAGTGATAAAACAGTCTCAAGGAATATTCTTTACAACGAAATAAAATAGTGTACTCCCTAATATTCCACGTGCCCCACCCCTACCCCCCCCCCCCCCCCCCCCTCTCCAAAAAAAAAATCCGACCGCTTCGCCATTTGCTTCTGAGCTCAACATGATCAGCGATTAAGCATGTTAAGTAGGACACAATACAAAAGGAAAAAAAGGATTTGTGTTAGACGGGACTTGAACCCGGGACTTCTTGAATACGAGGCCAGTGCTCTACCAACTGAGATAGCACTGAAAATACCAATGACATGTATTATTACATACAATATCCCAACATTTAGGCACATTAAAATGTGAAAACATTCAAATTTTATGGACAAATAGAGAAAACACATACATTGTTTTACGTTATTGATTTAAATACTATATAAAGAATAGCTATTAAAGATACCGTATGATATACACATTTTTTCACTAAACATAAATCATGGAGAATATTCTACGCCCATGCACAACATACATCAACGTTCCTATTTTGTTCATAAGCGATCCCGACTAGTCGCGAAAACAGATTAGAGTGCATTCACTGGATAGTCATCCATTATTTTACGCCTTATCCCGACGGCAAGTCTTATTTTTCTTATAATAATTCGAAATAATACATAGGCTATGGATCAACAAGCAAGTGTAATTATAACCAGCTTCATTTTTTTTTTCAGTTAAATTGAAACTGCTTGATATTCATGAACAATCCTCATAATTGCCGGACGGAATTAGTTCTGTATGTGTTCTTGGAATGGAATAGATAAATAAGCCAAGCAATGTAAAGGTAAAGCTAGGCCTGAGGGGTTTATAAGAATCTGTGAAATAGAAGATGAAATGTATTGCTTATACCTTAATAGGCCTACTTAGGGAGTGTGTAGGCTTGGGCCATCGTATAATCATTGCTGCTATTTGGCCAAAAGTTACATTTGACATTTGAAAATCTCGCCCCCGTACTTGTTAATAATTATGGCCCAAGACTTTACCCTTAAATGTCGACGCCTTTGCTTTATTTGTAGTTCGTGATCGGCATTTGAAGTGCACCGTTTATGTACCCTATATTTTCTCTGATATAGAGGGTTCTTTGTGTCCCTATATACTTGCTCATGTTCGGTGTTCTCCCATTTTGCTCTTTCTGTCGTCAGTGCATGCCCGCCATTATCTCACCCTTTTCCCTTTTCATGCTCCAATAATGACTTATACGTTTCTCCCTATATCATTATATTATAGCTGCCTCGAATATAGACACTCCCAAAATTAATTGTCTTGTCTTCATCATGTTCATTCGCATTTCGGTTATGTTCTATATACATGTATATACACCTGTCTTCTTCACTGGTCTCTCTATACCACACTACCTCTCTTACCTTCCTCTTTCCCTCTCTTCCCCTCACTCTGAATATCTTTCCCCCTTTCAACAACTCTAACTTTCTTGCTACTGTCCGTTTTTGTCTCAGTCTGTCTTCATCTACCAATCTGTCTCTTTTTTGTATGTACATACCATCGCATATACATGCTGACTCATAGTTCGCATTGTACAATCGATGCTTTTTAATTAATGCATCAATGAAATGTCAGCATGCACAATAACATGTATAATAGTGTTTTTTTTCTTCTTTTTTTCTCCCTTTTCTTTCTCTCTTCCTCCCCGTAGGGTGTGACGCTACACTTCGTGGTGATGAGTTTCGATCGCTTCTCCCGGGACGAGGTGATAGGGGAGGTGGTCATGCCCCTTGCCAACGTCGATCTCAGCTCCCGTCCCGTCAACCTCTGCAGGGACGTCAAGCCACGCAACATACGGGTACGTCCTACAAAACAAAATATATTCAATATATGATTTCCATAAAAATAGACCATTGTAACCGTTTTTTTTTTTTACTGGAAACTGACATGGAATGGGTAACATATAGGCGATTACGGATCGCGGTAACCTAAACACTCACCAACGTCTGCAGGGAGAAAAACGGTGCATGCCTCCTACAAACAAAGCTAGGCCACGAGAATGTAATTAAACCACTTCGTAATGAAAGTATAGAAAGGGTTAATAATTATGTGATCAGCCAAATACCGGCTGCCCGACCGACTTACGTACTGGTTAAAAAAAAAAAGAAGATAATGTATGCAAGTTTGGTTTCCTTAACCAAAATCTCTTGTTCCCATGACCCAAATGTCTTTTTTTAGATCTTGAAGTCTCAGGGTCGGGGTGAACTGCTGATCTCATGTACTGTGTTTCTAACCGGCTGCCAACCGACTCACAGTGGTTGTCCTCAAGGCTAAGAACCCAAGAACCTACATTTCTAAGAAGATAATTATTAAATGTAATGTTGGGGTTGCTGAACATAAAACTTACGTCATTTCCCTTGTTTCCATATTTTTTTTGATTTAGATCCTCAAGTCTCAGGGTCGGGGTGAGCTGCTGATCTCTCTGTGCTACCAGCCGGCTGCCAACCGACTCACTGTGGTCGTCCTCAAGGCGAAGAACCTGCCCAAGATGGACGTCACAGGACTAGCGGGTGAGGAATAATATACATGGAAAACTAATAATAAACTATAGACCCTCGGAAGAGATAGTTTTTAAAGAAGAGATACAGAGTTACGTTTGAGAAGTAATTTTAGTAGACATGGTAAACGTGTAACAAAATTGTATCAGACAAAATAGTTTAGTTTGCATAACTGTTCGGAACTTGTCAGTGAACAATAAGAACAAAATAACGTGGTGTTGGTCACCTATTGTTACCAGAATGCCCACAGTAGGACAGAGCTCCTCATTCAACCCTGGATCTTTGCTTTTGATCCATTATACTTATAACAAACTTTACATTCCGTATTGTATTTGCCTTAGACCCATACGTGAAGATCTACGTGACGTACCGCAACCAGCGCCTGGCCAAGAAGAAGACCCGCCTGAAGAAGCGCACACTCAACCCCGTCTTCAACGAGTCCTTCCTCTTCGATGTCCCCATGGACGGACTCGAGAACCTCAAGATCGAATTCCAGGTAATAATAATAATAATAATACAGTCAAACTTGTGTATAGTGCCCACCGAAGGAGAACGAATGGTTGCCAACCTTGCCACTGTGGACAGATACTTCTATTGGCAGATTTCGTAATATTAATTATGTCCTCAAAGATTGATAGAAGAAATATATGGATAACCGTTAGACAAAAAAGTTCAGGCGTAGTTGAAACGGAAAATGTTTACCCTTCGACAGAGTGTTCTTTGTATTATTTCCCGAATTGTATTCACATTATACCTCTCATGTTCGTATTGGTTATGTTCAATTTCTGTGAATTATTCAGTAACCGAACTAATATTTTTTTTCTAAACAAAATAATTCGTCTCTCATCGTGCAGATCCTCGACCACGATCGCGTGACGAAGAACGAGATCATCGGGCGACTGGTGATCGGACGGGACGAGGAGGGCGAGGCTGAGTCACAGCACTGGAAGGAGATCATGCAGAATCCGCGCAAGCAGATCGCAGAGTGGCACAAGCTCACTGAATAGAGCTATAATAGGACTATGGGGGTAACCATGTTATACAAGGGGGAAGATTAGGGGGTGATGGTTGGGGGGGGGGGGGGGGGCATGGATGATAATCAGGCGGGGTACTAAAGGAGATCATGCAGAATCTATGCAGATTGCAGAGTGGCACAAACTCACTGAATATATCATAGGGTCATAGGGATGTGGGGGTAACAATATGAAACAAGGGGACGGCTATATGGACTGGTGTGGAGGGTGGGGGGGGGGGGGGGGTGACAGGACAAAGAGGTAAACTGCAGTTAAAGGAGACCATGTCGAACCCGCGCTATAGCAAATTGCAAACTAGCACGAAATTACTGAATACAACCACAAAGAGGAACCCAGAAGATAAGGGGGTGAGGGGGGGGGGGGGGGGGGGGTGGGGGAAGGGAAGGTTATAAGACATGACAGGGGAGGTAAACTGCATATTGTGCAGAATCAACACAAGGAGATCGCAGAGCAAACCAGAGGATATATGGGGGGGGGGGGGGGGGGGGGGGGGCATGCAAGGCTGGTTATAAGATATTACAATGAGATGCATTCCAGCTGGGTTAACTTGAAAGTACCGGCCTGTATGGGGTTGGCGGGGGGGGGGGGGGGGGGGCAGGGATGGTAATTGGGAATGATGGGACGGTTTAGAGAGGTCAAGTCGACATGCAAACCGGTCATGGTTGCCATGGAAACGGGCTTGGGGGATGGGGAGGGGGATGTGTTTTGTTTATTTATACTTCTATATGGGGAGACTCCAGAACGCAGAGGGTGTCAGGGAAACAAAGTCAAACCTTAACTTTTATCAGCTGAAGAGTCAGATAAGAGTCGTTTCGTTTGAAACGGAGGGATAAAATAGATGTCCTTTCTTCATGGGGGCAGGGGTTTGTTTACTTATATACCGGATGCCAGCAGGGATACAGGGTGTGGATGTTGATTCTCGTGTACTTATTGAGACGGGGTGGGGAGGGAGTTTCTGTTACTTTCACGACGATGATGTGATGTGAATAGGACGATTTTAACAGGGACAAATCTGGACATTTACTGAATTATTAAAGGGGACCACCAGGCAAAGGACAACACATTATTATATGTTTTGGTACCGTTTTGTGACATCAAATAGATACCCAACATTTTGCAAAGGGTCGTGTAATTCATAAACAAAGCAATTAATTCCCACCACTTACGGAACCACTGCTATTTCCTGGTTCCATACGGGCCAAGCATATGCGAGTGCGCCAATGGTATTCACGCGTACGTCAATAGAATCCCGGATGATTCGTTCGCTCTGCACAGAGCGCTCTGGCTACGCACAGATATATAGTCTTCGCATTCAGACCGCATGAACGCATGGTTGAGAATGGTGATGCGTTTCCAATTATTATTTTTTTCTTTCTGAAAACATATTTTTGTGAACTTGTTGAAGGAATGGTATACTTAAGATGTTACCTTTCTATAATAAGAATATTATTTTTGGGTGGTGGTACCCTTTAAGTCGATTCGCGTAGATACAGGAAATGACAGGGGTACATATTTTGTCATGAAATAAGATTAAATCAATTTGAATCAATGACTGAATCAATTGCATGTTTTAATGTATTAAGATCACGTTATCTATAACGTATTAAACACATATTTAAATTTAAGAATCTGAAAATAGTTCACGTTGTAAGTAAGAAAATGTATTCAAATCAGATGCATAGATCCATTCCAAATATCTTGCAGAAAACCCAACGAAAAAAATCTTCAAAAGCATACTGATGGAACAGGTATGGGAGATTATGCAAAGTATGCAAAATATATCGATCAAAGTTGGAGATGATTATAGAATGGCGAATGATTTCCATATTTATTATCATTGTTATCGTACGGGTAAATACTTAGGGTGTTAAGATGACTGTGATGATTATCAACAGTTGTCCATGTTACACATTAAATGAGATATCAAAGCTTCCAGATTATTATCGTCTGGTACTCTGGTTTACTTATATGTCATTACACATGATCGTTGTTTCCAATTTTACAAGAACATTGATGAAGCTTGCATTCATTCATACATCATTATGGTTGTAAATAATGGTATGTGAATTGCATAACCGATAATGGTTAACATGGTTAATTTAGTCAAATAATTTTCTAAATACACACTTAATTCACTAAACTGGCTTTGTTACAAATGTTTAATTAAACACATGTTTATCGTTATAAAGGACTTTGAATTTCAGTATGCTAGTCACAATTATTTTTTGTTCTTCAAATGAAAAGAAAGTTTATGACAAGGCTATATAAAATGTATATAATAACTGTATTTAGGGAGAGTAACTAACATATATGTATAATATAAATAAATCTGGAGGTTTATATAAGCAAATGATAATAAATACATTTTTAGAAAACAGTTATGTAAATATTATATAAAATGGCATGCATGAAGATTACTGACAAAAGTTTAATCCCGCCAAAGACTTCATTTAGTACAATCTAAACAAATATATAATAATACTGTTGTAATCAATTATATTCAATTAATCCTATCTCGTTTTTATACGGTTGTGTTTTGGAAATAAATCTCTATTATAGTCGATGAATTCAGCAATCGCTCAGTACTTTGATTTTTTTTTTATACAACCCGCCATTGGATCAGCTTCTCGCAATTCAAATGCATTTTATATGTATTATTGTTTATCTTGACATTTAAGGCGTTTTATTGAAAGAAAAATACACGTAATTATTATACGATGCATTTTCCATACACATTCTGTTCATGTTTACATCAAACACGAAATGGTATTTGCCGATTTGCAACTAAAACGCATTCATGGTATTGGCAATTCGTTGTTTTGCGTTAATATCATTAAAACAAGTCGATTATATCTGATTATTTTCATCTCATTTATTTATTTTCAAATTAATTAACCGTTTGAAGTTATTCAACCCAAGATTACATTTAAATTATAATGTCACTTCCATATGCATTTCCTTGTTCCTAAAAGACAAACAAACCTTTCAGTTTAGTCAAGAAACTCAACTAATTATCATCATTTTCATTTCTATCAAAATACAACATAATTATAGCATGCAACGAACTTCAGTGTATATCTCATGTAGCCAAATTAAGTTGTACAAACGTTTAAAACCAAAATTATTTTTGTAAATTTCAGCATTTTATTGTTTTTGTAGCTCTTGTATGATTTTGTAAAATGTACTTTTGAGGAATTAAATTTGTGTGTAGCTTCAAAATCCAATCAGATCGTAAATAAATTAGAAAAAAATATTGTGAATACGTCCAGCGCCCGTCATTACTATAATATTTAAAACTAGTTATTCATGTCCGCGTGTAAATAAACATTGTGTTCAGCCTTTGTTTCTGTCATGATAAATCTGCACAAGTCAGACAACGCTTGTACATATAACGCTATACAGGTAGAGAAAGCGGCTGATTAGTTGCGATCCATGTTGAAGAAAATGTATGTATATAAAGAAGCCAAGATGTCTGTTTATTGTGATGTTGTGTTTAATGGTCCTATGTATGTAGTATAACAGAGACCAACCTCAATTAGGACACGAGTAGTTGACCGGTAAAATACAAATAAAGATATTTTATGATTATAGGTAGAAACTGTTTTCATTTGCCTTTTTAAAATCCTGTAACTTGTATTTGTATGCAAATAAAAATTATCATTCATGTCATGCATACACGATGATTGTGTGCACACACAGTGTATGTGGGTTGTGTGTGTGTGTTTGTGTTTTTTGTGTTTGCGTGTTAAAAAAGAAAAAAAAGAAAAGTGTATGTGTATGTGTGTGTGCGTGCTTGCGTGTTTGTTTTTGTGTGTGCGTGTATGTGCGTGCGTGTCGTGTATGTTTGTGGGTGTGTGTGTGTGTGTTTGTGTGTGTATAATTTACGTGAGTGCCTATCGTAAAAAAAAAAGAATCCCTGCAATTTGACTGATGACCATGTATGGCAGTTTACTGGCAATATGGCGCCAGCATCCTAGATTCTTAGACAGAAATATCTGTCTCTATTCCGACGGTTGATCCATTGAGAATGCGCCTGGCTCCACTGACCGTTGTAATGGGATGGTAGTAGGTCAGATTTATTTATACAAATTCCCGTCTTCGTCGTCGTCATCATCATCATCATCATCATCATCAGCATCATTGTCATAATCATCATCAGCATCATTGTCATAATCATTCTCATTTTCACTTTCTTCATCACCACCATCATCATCATCATCATCATCATCATCATCATCATCATCATCATCATCATCATCATCATCATCATCACATCATCATCATCATCATCATCATCATCATCATTGTCATCAACATCATCAGTGATAAGCATGAGCTTGCTGATTTGGAGGTACATTAGCTGTAGGGAGGGAGTAACCACACCCCATGTTTATCTTAATCTTTTAAAGGCAACACTTAACAATTCCTTTGGAGGATGGGGTGGACTACCACGAGGCTTGAAACATGATTATAGCAAGTAAATAAATTAAGATTTCCACAAAGTCATGTTAAAATGTTTTATTTCAAGTAACAATACATACATGTAATAAAGATCTGTCATACAGAATTACATCAACGTTGACGATGGATGAAACTAACCTTTTAACCTAATGTCATCCATAAGTTGTTTTACTAGTATGTGGTTTCCTATTACAATACCCGAATAGTGCATGACAGATCTGAAGTTCTGAAGAATCGGGCATAAATATATATGCCCCTTGTATATCCTTTCTTGGCCAGTTCAAATCAAAGAAAGCAAGGACAATTTAGGATATAGCGATTTTTCCTTTACACCATAAAACTTTCCGCCTCGTGTTTCTAAAATGTAAACAAATTAATCTGGTACCTCTAAATGTTTTCAGATGGAGATTTTAGAGATCTCCTCATCACATGACATGGTCTGGCATACAATATCCCCTCACTGGTCCACAGTTCCGACATCAAAATGTATTTCAGGAATTATTGTTGTAAGCATTTCCTTACACATACATACATGTAGTTGTAAATAAAATGCAGATCAGATCGATCCCAGATCAAACAAAAATCTATTAAGACTTAGGCACATATAAAGTTTATATACTACGCAATAATGTTCATTCGCCTTTAGCAGTATATAGGAAGACATATAAAATAAAGAGAGAAAAAAAATAAAACGTGACATTGGCTTAGAAGAAGTCTATACAAAATACAGGCAATTCTTTTCTTTCAGAATTGTCTGAAATTATATAAGTGAGGCAAGATCAGTATTAATTGTTACCAAAAAAAAACAAGGAAAAGTGACATTACTTTACAGAAGGGAGTTGTCAAGATATCCTATGGACCAGCTTTGAAACACACATTAATTCTTTGTTTTTAATGAATGTGTATACTCTTGTTTTTCTTTTAAGTACAATGCATTTCTTTTTGTATTCCCACATGTAATACATTAGTAATATGAAATTTAGGAATACAATCCTTTTCACAAGTTGTTATCACGACATCATGCAACAATGTGGATTCAGCTTCGGTAATAAAAAGTTAACCAAATTATATTCAACGTTATCATTTTTGACAGATGTTGTTCCTAGGAGTAACAGACTTGTCCAGGGTTTGCCTGACATAACAGTAAACAATGCAGACAAGCTGAATTACAAATCTGAACAAGTATCACTTCTGTATATTCATCAATAATTGGGAACAAGTGGTAAACTGTATTTCTTCTAAAACAATTTTGAATGAAATATTATTCCAGACCAGTGATTGTTTTTTTCTCGAATTCATGACCCGTTTCAAATAAACATGCAATTTAATTTTACATTCTTATTAAAATTAAAAATTAAATGTATTAAATTCCCTTTTCAGTCTGAGAGCTTTGAAATTTCTCTGGAGCAAAAGAAATTGATGTCCTGTATCAATATACCCTAATCAATTAAAACTTCTAGTTCATACTAGAAATGTCTTATATAATGTTGTTATCAAACTTAGAATATGGCAAAAGATACAATCATATATGGCATACCAAAGGAAGTTTACGAGGACAAAAGAATTATACAAAATATGGCACTAAAATGCACTTCCGTTCTTCTGCAAATATTGTTCAATGTATCTAGAACTTTGTAAACAACTACAGATTGTTGCTGAAATGGACATACAATTATGGATTTTCAGTTGATTTTACACAAAGGGTGACATATTCTTTCATCAAATGAATACAACATGAATAGCACAATTGCCTATTGCTCACATCTCATATTATCTCAAATTTTTTGGAGAATAAGATAAAAGACATGAAGACAAGACCCTTTTATGTTGTGAAGAAAGCACTTGCTTATTTGTCTAAACATCTTGAATACAGACCTCTGTGATTCATTCAATACTTCATAAACAAAAGCTTCCTCCTGATATAGTCATGTTTAAAAAAAATATTATGTCTCTGGACATCCCGCATTCAGCGTTCTAGCTTTTTAACAACAACAAATCTATCACAAGGAGCTACCCGAGTAGCTGACATCTTTAATTATATCAGCAACGTATTCCCTCATAGTATCAACCCCTCGAGGAATGGTCCCAAAATACTTGGGTTCAGGTCTGTATACAGGGCTTGAAATTGGCACAGGCCTGCTGGCCTGGGGCCACTAAAATTAGCTCTGGGCCACCAAAATCTAATTAAAACAAATTAGCAAACGGCAGAAGTTGTATTTCTTTGTTTAGGGACATCAGATTCAGCTTGAAGGTCACTCAAATTTAAGAAATCTTTATTTTACTTGCCGGACTGGGCCACAAGGAAAGTTTGTGCATTGTTCCTGTAGAATGCATGCATATGTTTTACTAAAATATAATAGTCTTGAACCGGTTAAAAACAGTCCTTGAGATTATTTAGGCTAATGTCCGGCGCAGACAGAGCCGACTCGACTGGTTGTCATTCCGATCGGCTCAGTTTTCAGTGCCTCGTGACACACATTTTGCCAGTCGAGAGACAGTCGGATGCCAGTTGGGGCCGATTCAACACGATAAATCTGCTCCGACCGACCGGGCCCAACTCTAGCCTGATTAAAACCAGTCGGATCGGGTCGAGTCGGCTCTGTCTGCGCCGGGCTTTAAAGAGTATCCCCCTTCCACCCGACACCAGTTGTCAACTGGCACTGCTTGGGTTGAAGGGTTTGATTAAAACTGTTCCAAACAATAACTCTTGAGGTTGACCAATAAATCCACCTGGAAATATATCACCCCATGGGCTGATTTAGCTTGATAAAAAAATATTCTCCAAATAATATTGATCATCTTTGACCAATGAATCCTACTAGCAATATAATATTGTCTGTCACCATTTTAGAAGATTGGTTGGATTCAAAATTCCTCCAAATAATAATCTGTTAAGTTGATAGATAAATCTGATTAGCAGAATAAATCCCATGAACAATGAACACTTTTAGACTTTTAGTCTTCTTTTGCTTACAGATAATCCAAGCCATCATCTTGGCTCTAAAATTAGTTTTGCTTTGGTTTCCAGTATTCCGCAGACTGCCATGCACTCCTTTTATTCAAAAGTTATAACTTTTTAAAAAGCTTGAAAATAATAATCCATAGAGTTGACCAATTAATCTACTTAGAAGAATAAAATTGATTGTCACTACATTGAAGGAATGGTGTGATTTAAAAAACAGTTGCAAATAATAATCCATTTTGGTATGAACAAATCTCCTTCATAGTTGACTGTCATTTATCCTTTCGCTACAGGATTTGATTAAAAACTTTTCAAAATAATGTTGATTAAAAAAGAAAGTCCTTGCAGAAGAATACACCCAGGCAAGGAAGAGAGTCGACATTTTTTACTTTTTTGGCATGCAGATAGCAATTCGTACATCTCATCTCCTGCGTGAATGTATCATAGCATCTCCCCGGGACCGCTTTGAAAACCACCATCTGACTCGATGACATATGCAGTCTCTTCAAAAATGCTTCCTTCTTCATAATTTGATTCCATATACAGTCAAACATGTGCATAGCGACCACCGAAGGGAAACAAAGAAAGGTGGCCACTGCGGACAGGTGACCTCAATAAACAGGTTCCCCTGCATCGTTCTCTCTCAAAGGGATCACTTTTGGTGGCCACTATAGGCAGGTTGGCAGCTAAGGACAGATTTGACTGTGGTTAAAACATTAGATCCCCAGCTTTTTGCAGGCAAGGAGTTTAAATCAATCTATCGTAAGCCAGCTACAAAGTTTTGAAGGATACATCATAAAAAACAGAAAGTTATTCTCCACGAGTGACGTGAAGGCGTATTCCAGGAGTCCGTCGGGCTTTATTTCTTCTTCTCGTGTAGCTTCTGCAGTTCTGTTTTCAGACTGGACACTTTGGACTTCTCTTGTTCCAGAGCTGCATACAACTCCGCAACCTGTGCACGCATAGAATAAACAGAATCAGAGGGCAAGATTTAAAGATTTTTTTTTTTAGTTCTTTGAATTGAAAAAAATTTAATTATTTAATTCATTTTCAATTCACATTCACTTGGCATTCATACAATAATTTAGTAAATGGAACAAACACACTCATAACACACAATGGGTAATATATATAGTCCATAGATTACAGAAATGACGTCAAATGCCTAGAGATGATGAAATAATTATATTTGGTGCTATATAATTTCAAGCATACCATGGGTTAAATTCATATTGCTGCAGAGAATTTTGTCCATCCAGTATCAGCATTATTGAACAGTTAACTTCTACAATGTGAGAACACTGAGGTGATCGATGTATCATTTTTTAGATACAATCAATCTTGCATGAATCAACTTCTTTGGGACTGCAGAAAGGAGAGCAACATGGGCAGGTATTGAATTATGTGGATAAAAACAAATGATGACACACGCGGTACCCCGGCGTACCGTTGTACCCCGGGGTACCGCGTTGTGTAGCGCCATCTTGTGTCTTACCCATTGCCCAAGGAAAGAAACTTTTTACCGTCGGTTGAGAAAGAGAAGGACGCTAAATAACTTTTTGTACTTAAGACAATGCTCGAAATTAACTTTTTTTGCTGGTGGCCCGATCGGGCAAGTGAAATAAGTATTTTTCCACAATTGGTGGCCCGAAAAAACAAAGAAAAACAAAAGAAAAAAGAAGAAAATTCATATAAATACAATAACTGTAGAAAAGTGGAAAATTTACTGTTATTATACAGGTTTGACCTCAACATTCTGTGTAAATGCCATGAGAAAACCTCAGACAAATAACATGTGTTCATATTGTGGTGTTTTATGTTCAAAATTGTAAGTCAAAAAGCATAGAATATTGTTTGAAAACATGACATGAATGACATATTTTTCAAATTGTCAGTCAAACATTGATAATTTCTTCGCAAACTTACTTTACATCGGCGGCACATTGCAGACGGGACAGACACAAGTCAGTCAACCACTACTATCGCTGAATTTTACATGCAAACCAAATTTGATCAATAATGGAAATATGCTCTCACATTTCAGACTTTTAACCTCACTTTTCGATGGATTATTGTTTGTAATTGTGGCGTTTTATTTTTGGAAATTTGAGTCAAACATTGTAAAAAACATCATACAAATTCTAGGCACACAAAGACCGCGGATCTCAGATTTCATGGATCTGGAATGCTCCATTCGCAAAAGGGGTGTGGGGGTAAACAGAATGGAAAACAATACAAATTAAACTTTTACAAATCGACCAAAATTTCTCTAAATTTATATTCGCAAGTATAACAATTTAATTTATTAATATTCCTATCATTTATACAAGTTTTATATTTTTGCCCGATCGGGCCACCAGCAAAAAAAAAAAAAAATTTGAGCATTTTTCTACCTATCAAAAAATTGTGTAATATAACTATATATAGTATTATATGGGTAAGGGGGGGGGGGGGGGGGCAGAATGTGAAAACTGCGCTCTGCGACAATTTTCTGTCCACTGAAAACAAAATTAGCTCTGAAACTTTTTATTATCAACCTCTCTGTCCTCTCTTTTTAAACCACAAATCAAGTGTTTTCTGTGAGGTATCAAATTTGCAAATAATTACCATAATTTTCTGCACAATAGCTTCAACATTTGGTGGCCCGATTGGGCCACCAAACATTGGAAATATGTGTTTTTTACTGGCCCGACAGCAATTTTGGTGGCCCCGGGCCATCGGGCCTGTGCTAATTTTGAGCGTTGCTTACGAGATAATTATGTTTGATGTTTGGGAGCCTTGTAGAAATTAAATGTAGCTCTCTTTGATAAATGATTCATATCTCAAAAATGAGAAATAATTACTTTCTTAAAGAGCTCCGGTCTACAAGTTCGTTTGCATAACTTAATTAATGGCCTTATCACTCTCACCCGACGCTACGCGCAATTCATACAATTCTTATTTTACAAATAACAAAAATAGTTACCTCAGCAGTGAGTTCATCTTTCTCTGTTGTGAGTTCTTCAACTTGAAGTATCACAGCTGCTTTATCTTTCACTGTGAACAAAGACAAAGTGATATTGCACTGATTTAAAGTTAGGAATGGAGTAACATGAGTCCCTCAATTAAGTTAACAAAGCTGCTTTATCTTCACTGTCAGAAAAGACAAAACGTATATTGTACAAATTTACTGATTAAAAGGTATATGTGACCTTACACCACAAAACGACCAATAAGTCAGGAAAACTGATTTTGCTGCTTTTCATAAAACATTATTTCATTACCTTTAAAATGGTATATCATTCGTCATATTTGGACTAAGCAAACCCTCTCAAAATGAACACCAAAGATTTGAAATATGGCTGAAGCATTTTTAAAATAAGGGAATCAGTTTCCATTAAAGCGCTGTGATAAGATCACTTTTATTGGATGAAAAATAATATTTAAACATGATTTCCGACGCTCAAAATGTTACAGAAGCTAGATTTAGATATGCTTATTCAGGAAATACCTAAATCTAAAATTTTGAACAAAATTTGACTATTTTAACTAATAAAAGAGAAACTACCACAGCGACATAACGGTCGTTTTGTGGTGTAAGGTCACATATGTAGTACTGGGGTACCTGCAGTACTTGACCTAGCTTTGTGGCAGCTGCTCTATCTGTTAATGTGATGAATTGGGGATATGATGACACACGCGGTACCCCGGGGTACCGTTGTACCCCGGGGTACCGCGTTGTGTAGCGCCATCTTGCGATTGTATGCACGCTATACCCACAGTACAGCCCTAAAAATTAAATAAATAATTAAACAAAATGGCGGATTTTCGTCTGGTACCCCGGGGTACCGTTTATGTCATCATATATCAATAGCAGACTGTGAGAGTGTGAGTGTTTTCAAGGCCCTCAGACCATGGACTGCCTGCTTATTGTGCATGATTGAAAATCTAGCACAGACCAATGATGAAGAGCTCAAATTTGCCCACCGTTGGCAGGAAATTGTGTGATGACGATGTGAGCAAAAGCAAAATTATATTGCACTGATTTATTGCCTCTTTTGTGCATTAGCAGTAAAATAGCATTCAGATCAAAATTGCATCAAAAACAATTTATAGTGATTTGTTTTGAAATTAAAATGGCATCCCTTTGCATCTAGATATTTGCTGCAAACAGTAAAACATTCTATAAACAAAACAAAGAAATGAAATGAACCAAAATGTCTAGCAAAATAGAACAGTGTTAAATATGCTCTAACACTGTTTGACACTGGTAAATGTAAACAAATAAATCTTAACACTTTTTTGCAACTGTACACAAACACAGGCAATCAGAGAAAAATTGCACTCATTTAAAAAATGCCAAATTGAATTTGTTTTTTCACATGGAATTTCAACAACAAAATACACCACCGAGTAATGTTCAAGAAAGTACCTGTTACTTTCAAGCAATGAATGGGGAGTTCCAATAGTAAAATAATAATGATGGCTACTTATAGAGCATGTTTCATCTTTCTATGTCCGCAGTGCAACATTATTTCTTCTCAATGGAGATCATAATGTGTTACTTTATTGTGAGTCTGAAATGTAACTCCATTCAAAATTTATGTCCATTTATTTGTATTTATAATAATAATAATAATAATAATATCAACATTTATATAGCGCAGCTACTATAAATATATACTCTACTGCACTTAAATAATTATTAAATTATTATTACCCATGGTCATCAGGTACATTTCAAACCCACACAATGATATTGCGTACTTTCTCAACTCCCCGGGGAGCATACTAGCCAAGCTGCCACTGATGATGGCGCTAAGGCTAATTAACACCCGACCATGGTATCCATTTATACACCTCATAAATATGAGAACACACTTACTTTCTCCTTGTCCTATGATGAAGCAAAGCTGCTTGTTTCGTTTCTTCACTTGAGCTAGTTCTGCCTACAAACAGAAACAAAATGAGACAGAAAGTCACAAACAAAAACAAATAAACAATATGACTGAATATTCAATAGTGGGCAAAGTTTTCAACTTTGGTTATTTCTAACCCACTGGTAAGATTCAACATAATGTTTCCAATTTAAAACAAGTAAGATGAGAAATAGTCCTTTGTTGACAAATTGTCACATACTTTTATCATGTTTTTAATGAAATTCATCTAAATCATACATGATTTTCTTTGTAAAAACATTTTGATCCTATAGAAAGTTTTTTAGTAAGTGGCACCTTTTATGCTAAATAGCACAGTGGTAACTTGGCACTGTGTCCACAGTCAATTGGTCTATACCTAATCTGGTCTACTAGCAAAACCGGAAATTGGAGGTTTAGGATTAGGATTAGGATTAGGGTTAGGGTTAGGTTTAGAGGTCTACTTGTGAGCTAGTCAGAAGAAAGATGAAAGGGTACCACCACCCAAAAAAAAAGAAAGAAAAAAATAATTGGAAACGCATCACCATTCTAAAGCATGCGTTCATGCGGTCTGAATTACGCAGACTGCTATGTGTGCGGTGAATTGCAATGCGTGCAGAGCAAACGAATCGCCCGGGAATCTATTGTTTACAAACGTGCGCTGAATAGCTGCATTGGCGCACTCGCAAATGGTTGGCCCGTATGGAACCAGTAAATAGCAGTGGTTCCGTAAGTGGTGGAAATGAATTGCTTTGTTTATGAATTACACAACCCTTTGCAAAATGTTGGGTAACTATTTGATATCACAAAATGGTACCAAAACATATAATAATGTGTTGTTCTTTGCCTGGTGGTCCCCTTTAAGGCACCATGTAGAAGACAAAAGGATGTGGACCAGGAGGGGACGTTGGACTTCAAATTATGGAAAGCCATTAGTTGGTTTGTGAAATGTATACATTTTTTGTTTAAATACCACATCAAATTTTGTTTAAGAGTATAACTTTTCTATATTATCAAGGAAATGTAATATTTGTTATGTAAAATCCATTAATAGTTTCATATATGTTCTTCTTTTTTGCTCCTAAATATTGTACTCATTCTAAGGCTACAAATGGCTTTCCATAACTTAAAATCTAACCTAAATGCAAGTTTTACTTAATATCTTTGTGAAACACCCCCATGGAATAGGTCCAACTGAACATGAACCAGCAGAGCATACCTTCAGTTTATCTACAGTCTCTTCAAGTTGAACCTTTTCAGCATCTTTCTTTTCCAGTTCATCCTGATACTGTGCCCGCCTCGCACCATCGCCTTCTGCATTATGTTTCTATCAAAAAGGAAATCCAGATCAGAAAATAAGGAACAGTTTAATAGCATTTATAATTTCTTTTTGAAGCATGGCTTTCTCTTAAGCTTTTCCTTCAGGTGACCACAATGACACATGAGACAGACTCGTAAAAATAGACTTGTGTGCTGTAGATCCGAATACGTTGGTGGCCATTAGCACCCAGGCCACTGCTAAGGGCGAGCTCTGGAAAGGTAATAGTTGTCATGGCAAAGACACAAAAATCATTACAACAAAATAGAAACTAATGCATTGTCAATTGCATGCATATCTGTAACATGATATACGGGGTATTGCTTAACTACTGTTTGAAAAGCTTAGACTTGAGCTATATTAAAGGGACTAAGTAACATTACATTGGACTCATACCTTGTTGTATTCATATTAACAATAAAAGCATGGGACAAGTTTTGGTTTTTCAAATTTCCATTTCGTTCAAAAGATATTTACAATTGGTGTTTGGATCTTAAACTATCTACGGGATCGTTTAAGCCATGTACCAAGTAAGTGCAATGAGTTAGTGAATATCACTGTGCATTTTCGCTCATTTCTCAGCCAAATAACATCCAATTAACGTGAAATGTTCACACATTACTTTCTGGACTATCAGATCACACCAATGGACATGTTATCAACCACGCATCACTTTTTCCACTTGTCAACAAAGTTACTAAATCCCTTTAAAACCCTATCAACTACTTTCTATACAAAACAAGTAGAAATAGAATATAAATGTAAGTCTACTGTATAATAAACAAGGGATCCACACTAGCAGCTGACGGATGGTCCAGGGCCTCGTTGCAGAAAGAGATACAATCGATTGTAAGTCAGATCATGTGTTCTACATGCGTAAATCTGATTGGTTGAAACACGCAAATTGTCTGACTTACACAGGGTAGGAAATACACGGGGGCTGAGGGCGATGTTGCCCCTAATTTTCAAAATAGCCCCTAAAATTACCGTGGTGTATTATGTGAAATATTTTTTGATATCCATTAGATTGAAAAAGTAGCCCCCTAAAATTAAAAAATAATTCTTTCCCTGGACTTACAATTAATTGTAACTTACAATCGATGGTATCGCTTTCTGCAACGGGGCACAGGTCAGGTAAAAAGTAGTGTCTAGCCAATAAAATGTACTTATTGATATTACTGATATTACAATAAAGTAGAAACCTGATATAATAAGGCAATTATGATCACACGCTGCTCCTTATAACAAGTTTCCACTGTATTACCGCAGGGCACTTGCTAGCTGGCCCGGGGCAAGTAAAATGTCATAAATGGTCTCGTTTACTTGCCCAATTGGGCAACTTAAATTTCTCTTCAGCTGTGAGAGTAGAATGTAATTCCTTACATGTAAATCTCAAATAGAATTAAGCGGGCAAGTAAATTCTTTGTTTGGGCTATTAAAATTTGAACATTTATGATTTTACTTGCCGGAATGGCCCAGTGGAGAAAAAACAGTTATTGTGGAGGCTCGATTACCATTACTACTAAAATCTATAGCAACAAAACTTACATTTGATGACTCTGATTTGCTCTTTTTTCTTGAATTCTTCTTCTCTTTGGCCATAGCTTTGTTGATCTCCTCTTTAATGCTCGATAGAATCTCCTTATTCTCCTCTGGAGGCTGGCAAAAACAAAGCAAAATATAGAAATAAAATATAGATATAATGCTGCAGCGCTTAGAAACCCTGTATCAAGCGAATATAAATGAAATCTATTTTCATTATTATTAAAATATTCAAATAACATATCAGTGATTAACGTTCAAAAACCTTGAGTAACAAGTTGCTGTTATTTATTTGTCTGCAATTTACATACAAAATGTTTCACAATTCAAACAACTTCTAATAATTTGAATCTAGATTATTTATCTAGGTCAGGCAAGTGACTCCAAATTGAAATTGCCCTCACTGATTGGGCAAATGGGTTCGAGGAACTGATATTCAACAGTCAGTTATTCTTTCAAGTTAGTCAGTCAGGGTGCCGCCACAAAGGGATTGGCAGCTAAGCATCGCTATCTAAAATAATATCTCTGGCTGTGTCCAACGGGAAAAACATGCATTTTCCCCTCTACAATGATGTCCTTTAATTGAAAACGGGGTAGCTGCAGTAAACTTGGTGATGGGGGAAGGTCTGAACCCTGAAATGATAATATTGACAAATAAGAAGGGACGGTTCCTTACCTCCGGAGGAAGATAGATATCATCTAAGCCCACGTCGCCCACGGTGCCTTCTTGGTGGAATTCTTGAAGAGACATGGGCTGCGGTTTCTCCTTGCCTTGTAAGAGTTTCCTTCTCTCCTTGCGATTCAGGTTCTGAAGCTTGGCCGGATCCTCCTCCATCACCACAGGACCTACCTCGTTCAAAAACTGCAAAGGAAGATTTTTCAAGTAGAACAGAGATTGCATTCAAAAGAGAACTGAATATCTTGAAAGCCAAGGCTATGGTTCTAAATTAGCACAGGCGCCGCTGGCCCGGGGCCACTAGAACTCAGCTTTGGGCAACCCACTTTCTTTGATGCTAGCTTGATAAATTACAAGGTAAGTAAAAACAAGAAATAAATAGAAATATTGGGCATAAAATCATAATTCCCGCTTTTCTCATATTTACCGGACGGGCATCTTATTTCCCGGCGGGAATTCTTGCCACCGGTATTTCCCGGCCAATCCTGTTTTGAACAGTTGAGAATTTATAAATTAAATGCTAACGTTTTAAGGGCCAGTAAATAAAGTCAAGCCTGTCTATAAAGACCAGTCCACACATGGAAGACAGAAGAGGTGGTCTTTATCAGCAGGTGGTCTCTATAGACATGTTCATTTGTGTATGTAAACTGCATTCACGGGAGTCAAGGTTAGTGGTCTCTACAGACAGGTGATACAGGTGGTAGCTGAACAAGTTTTGACTGTACTTGTTTCACTCCATCAACATTTAGAGAAAGTTATTTTACTTGCCCAACTAGGCCACAAGCAAAGATTTGACTTTATTAACCAAATTTGTATTTATTTTCTATTCTACATCTATATACCCAAGGTCAAGACATGTCAGGCTCATTCCTTGATAGGTTTGAAAATTTAAAAACCCACCTTTTCTCTCCTCTCCTCTTCTAACTTGCTCTGCAGAATGGCTCGCTGAAGATCATGCTGGTATTGATTGTCCACAAACTGTTAATTGAAGAAACAAGGCGATAGCCGTAATGTGTCTCGCCCAATTGCGCACATTCATGCCAACGAAGTTTGGTTACAAACAGATAAAGGGTTGGAAAGTAATCAACCATTATAGAGTCTTGCAGGTAAATTTTCACATTTGACTTTTGACCCCAGAATATCATAGAGGCCAATAAAGGGCATCTACCAATCAAGTTTGGTTACAAACAGACGCAGGGTTGGAAAGTTATCAACCCTAATAGACTCTTACCCCAAAACTTTCACATTTGACCTCATTTAACCGTTGACTTACTTATGTGACATTTGACCCCAGAATATCATGGAGGCCAATATCAAGTTTAGTTACAAACAGATGCAGGGTTGGAAAGTTATTCAAATTTTTGTAAGGTCACGGACGGACGGACAGACGGACGCCGGACGGAGGACAGACAGACATGCAGACGGATGCAATTTGGATCCCTTAGTCTCCCTCCACCTCGGTGGGCTCGACAAAAAACAAGAGGAAATCCATAGAAAATAGTAAGATGAATACTGATTAAACGGCCGTTTTGAGTGTTGCTGTTATGTTACTGGTTATGTAACCCACTTTTATTACTGCTCACCCAGATGACGTTTCATGCAGTACCGTAGGAAAATGTGGCAAGCCCTAGTGGTCAGTCAAAACAGATAGCAGGCTCAAAAACATTGATTATAAATGTCCAGTATTACTAATTTCCAAGAGGAAATAGATACAACTAGAAGTTACAGGGATTATGCACTTCAATAAACTTAAGCAAAGATTCTAGCGTATGGCTTTAGACCCCAGCCCGAGTATTATGGGGACCGGGGGCCTCAATGGGTCAACAAAAAAGAATTTCCATTTTTTCATTTGTACAAATTAGTTTTGGGGACTGGTCACTCACATCTTGGTCCTTTTCCTGCCACTTATCCCATTCCTTGGTCCCCTTCGGTGGAGGAGTGCCGATTCGCAGAACCTCTGGGTGTACGACAGACGGCTTGCTGGGTGGAGGAGCAGGGGCAAACTCCTTTGGAACGCTGGCAATCTTAGTGAAAGCCATGTTCCGTAGCTGAAAAAAGGAGAAGAAAAAAATAACACTTAGTTAGGTCTTGAAGTCTACTATACTAAAGTAGCCAATTACGTATGTCTGTCTGTCTGTCTGTCCATCTATGCATTTCGTAGTGCATTGAGGCACCAACATCAAACTTTGGGTAGTGATTGGTGATGACCCATAGAGGTTTGTGGTCTGGGTCAGGTCGGGGTCAGTTTGACCAGTGGTCAGTTATGAATCAGCCAATATTCCACGTTCATTTGCCATGCAGTCGCGTCGAGCGCTGATCATCACACATGCTTGCGACGGAAGTACCGTGAAAAGTGTGTTGCTGAAATGACCTTTCATTATGTAGTCTTTGTTCAGCCTGGAATCGATACGTTGTAAATTACTTACGCACATTATCGTATGCCTGTCAAATCGGAAATAACACGTGTGCCGCTGTGTGCGCCTGAATTAAGACTATCGTAATTTGCTTGCGAATTGTTGTTTTTCAAACTTTTAAATAATATGGATTTAAAAATTGTAATGACTGATTTTCGAATAGAATTAAAACAAATCTGATGAAATATATGTATTTCTATCAAGAAACGAACGGTACATTCCAAAAGCGAAAGCGACCGTCGGGCAGGGAATTTGCATAGACTATATACAGAGTAGCGGAATATTGTAGGTCCGGCATCTGTGCATTGTCAACACACAATCTACTACATTGTACACACATTCGTGTGATTGTACATGTCCGTATATGCATGACTGAATTTGATCGGTGATTTTTGTTCACATTTTCAACACGATATTCACAAAATAGGTTTCTCTCTGTCACTGGTTTAATTTTCTGAATACAGGCTAATTGTAAATGTTTGCTCGAAGTGCATACTTTGTTGTACTGAATATAAAAAATGTGTGCTTTTTGTAAATAACGTGTAAACAAGAAGAGCAAGGAATTAGGGTTATTGATCTACTTGACAACGATTTAATTAATACTGTTTATTGTTTGACATGTGATCGCTGGCAGCATACCTAGGGTTTTTACAAGGGGGGGGGGGGGGTAGGGGGGGTTATTGCGTCAACCAAAATTTTCGACGGGCTGGGTGTTGGCCAAGTATTTCGAGGGGGGTGTCGGTCAAGTAACTCGAGGGGGTGTCGGTCAAGTATTTCGAGGGGGGTGTCGGTGAAGAATTTTCGAGGGTGGTGTCGGTCAAATATTTCGTGGGGGGGGGCGGTGAAGAATTTTCGAAGGGGGGAGGGATGTTGGTGAAGAATCTCGATGGGGGGTGGGGGATTTTTCGAGGGGGGTGTCAGTGAAGATTTTTTCGAGAGGGGGTACCAGTGAAGATTCTTTCGGTGTCGCTGAAGAATTTGTGAGGGGAGTGGGTGTCCGTGAATATTTTTTGAGGGGGGGGGGGGGTGGTTATTTCCTCAACCAACATTTTTGAGGGGTCAGGTGTCGGTCAAGTATTTCGAGTGGGGAGGGGGGGGGGGGGCTGTCGGTGAAGAATTTTCGAGGGAGAGTGTCGGTGAAGAATTTGTAAGGGGGTGGGTGTCCTCACCCCCCCCCCCCCCCCACCCGGGTACCCATATGCCTTTGAATATGAGATTGAATCACCACCGGGGGGGGGGGGGGGGGGGGGGGGGGGTGTCGGTGAAGAATCTTGAAAGGGGGGTTTCTGTGAAGATTTTTCGAGGGGGGGGGTTGTCGGTGAAGAATTTTCTAGGGGGGTGTCAGTAAAGATTTTATTGAGAGGGAGTAACAGTGAAGATTCTTTCGAAGGGGGGTGGTGGGGGTGTAGGAGAAGATTTTTCGAGGGGGGGGGGTTGTCGGTGAATATTTTTCGACGCGAGGGGGGTGTCGATGAAGATTTTCTCGAGAGGGGGTACTGGTGAAGATTCTTTCAAAAGGGGGCGGGGGTGTCGGTGAAGAATTTGTGAGGGGGGTTCATGGTGTCCGTGAATATGTTTTTGAGGGGGGGGAAACCCCAAAACAGCCCTTTTTCATCAAAGTGAAATTTGAACCCCCCCCCCCCGTGTACGCATATGCCTGTGAATATGAGATTGTATTTTTAATTATACACTTATTAAATCATATCATAACCATTCAAACAGAGATTCCATTAATTGACCAAATGTTTTTTACAGGATAGATACAAAAAATAACGAAATACAAATATACAACATACAACATTATCTTACTCAAAGATCTGGTGACGGGTAATTTGCTAGTTAGAATAATGATTGCAGAAAACTACATTTGAACAGGAGTGCGATCGTCCAGTTGTATGTATACTCAAGCCATGGAGCTGTATTTAGGACATCTATGTAGCTCTTGTGGCTCAAGCCTCACTATTTTTTCTTCATGTCTTGAATATTTGTTAAAAAACTATTATTTATTTTTGTTTTGAAAATGAAATAAACAAAATAAATGTATACTTCTATACTTATTGATAATATAAATGCATCAAAATATAAAGAATGAAACGTAGGTGGCGACAATAGTCAATATAGACTAATCGCCAAAAAGAACTAAATTACAACAACAACTTTTCTGAACACTAACTTTCTGCAGGGCGCATGTCAAAATAAGTTTTTCTTAGGTTTGTGATAACATGTGTGATCCAATGAACATGACTGAAAGCTTGCTGGCTGGCAGTAGTATAGCCAGGATTTTTCCAGCTGAGGGGAGGGGTGTACCAGGAGGGCCTTTAATTTTCATGAGGGGGTACATGTTTTTAAAAACCAGAATCGGACAAGAAACAAAAGTTAAATGCCTACTGAACGTCACACAGAAATGAGCTGTCTTTCTAACTTTGCCACCAATTGTAATGTAACATTCATGACCATCTCACCATTTTGCAATCTCACTTATTTCACAATCATGTTTCTATTTCACTTTTAATAGTTCTACTTGTTTTCACATCATAAAGGATAATAGAATACTGATGGGTCAAATATTTTGACATGTTCAAGACTCTCATAATTATTACTTTTTGATTAAAAAAAATATGTCACATGTACAAATCACAACTAGGTAGATCAATCACAAATGATGTCATTATTGGGTTGCAAACACTGAAAGGGATAGTTGAGTTCTGGTAGAGAGAGTACAGTTTTAGTCAAACTGAGTTTTAGTAACCAAAACCTGCACCATTACATTACAAACTAATAATTATAACTCCACCATGCTCAAAAGGAATACAAAAATTACAAACGACTAAGTAAAAAGCCTGTTATCATTAAAAAAGAGCTGTTTAGGGCAGGTCCAAGCTATTTGACTTGTGACGTACGGGACATTCACAGCTTTCAATTGAATATTATTCAAAGGAAGGAGCTATGATCTGGAATCTTTTTTGGTGCTTTGGAAAGCTACTTGTAGTCCCTTCCTAAAATGCACAAAAAAATATTCAAAATGCTCGTTAAAATTTAATTATGCTAATAAATATGCAGCGTGACGTACGGGACCAGAGAAATTATGACTTAAAAAAAAAAATGTGTATTGTGAAAACTCTCTGAATCTACATGGCAGATAACAACTTATTCCTGATATATGCATTTAGTAACCATTAATATACGCACTGCAAAAAAAAAAAAAAAATTATGACCTTTTATCCCATGATAATTAATGAAAGAAAATAGGTATGCGCGTGACGTACGGGACATGTGACGTACGGGACATTTTTCCCTCATGTTTTATTTGTCATTTTCCTGCTTTTATTTTTAAATCTTTGGGTCCATTTTGCAATATATTTGTTCTTATTGTATTTATTCAATATTGTGATGATTTAAAACTCAAAAACAGCTTCCGCAATACATTATAATAAGACTTTAACAAATTGAAGCTCTGAAATCCGATAATTTGCATTAATTATGCTAATTACTAATTAAGAATTAATATTTGATTTGGCTTCAACAGATGTGGGATACATCTATCTGATGTAAATTACTTTCAATATTGACAAAAAAGATTTGAATATGAGAAAATTAAACAGAATCATCATAAATTTGGCAACTTACATGAAATCCTACACATGGGACTATTTAGAAGAAAAACTAAAAAATATTTTGTGCCTTTTTAGCACTTCCTTGCAGTTTTTGAACCTGTTTGGAAGGTCTTGGTGTACTGAACCAATGTAATACTATATTTCCTTCATTGACATGCAGTTTCCCTACTCAAATTGACTGTCTAGTATTTTAGATAATTATTTAAAGGTAATTATGAGGTATTTCAAATTTCCCCCTCCAGACACATATTCATCAGTATGTAGCTATAACGCGAAGTATGATGTGGTAATTATGTAATTACTTTTAGAGGTAACTCCTAAAGGTAAGACCTATTTATTCTGAAATTTTTAAGAGTATCTAAGCAAGAATTATTATGATAATCAGTGGTAAAACACAAAACAAATAATTTTCACCTGGCTTGCCATTGCTTTAACACTGAAAATGTCCCGTACGTCACACTTTTGTCCCGTACGTCACATGTCTTAATTAGCTAATAAAATCAAAACGAAAAATGCTGTTTTCATAAAACTTAGCTAGCCAGTCAAGAGTATGATAAATTAGAACTTCACAAAATATGAAAGAAAAAAATTCAGTGTTTCATACTGAAATATAAAAAAAGGTGTTCATTTTTGTGACGTACGGGACATTGCAGTTTGGACACGCCCTTATTAGCATAATTAATTAATTTTGACACTTACAAAATTGGTTAACTATTGCTAGTGATTAGTTTTACTAGTCCCCATATATGAAATTAAAGCTTGATTGATAAAATTAAAATTAAAAATAGAAATACAATGTCCCGTACGTCACGCTAATATTTGAAATATGCAAATTAGATGCTCACTACTCGTTAAATATGCATATTATGCAAATTTCTGTACTAAAAATCTAAACTTCAGACTTTTAGCTTTGAAATGATACCAAATTTGTAAAGCTAAAATGAAGATGAATTTTCACCATCAAGGGGGACATTAGCTTGGACCTGCCCTTTAAACTAAAGAGGGCGCTTTCAAAAAATGCATTTGTTTAAACCATTTTAAATAAAATATTGTGCATGTGATGTTTTTGTTGAAATAGTGATTAGATAGAGAGATAATCAACAACTATCTAAAAACCTCCTTTTAAAATTTTTAAAAAGAGGAAGCATTTTAAAACAAATTTTAACGGCCGGTTTTAAATTATTGAATACTTGTGGGGCCCCACATTTATTACAAATGGTTATGTTTATGGATATTTCAGCCGTTTCTGAACCGAATTGATCAAATAAAGTTTATTCTGCCATTAAAATTGTATGCTCTTTCAAATTTGACACTCAGTTTTTCATTATCTCACAAAAAAATTATTTTGTGTTGCGCCCTCTCTACCAAAACTCAAGTATCTCTGCACAATACTGATTAAAGTTTGAAATAGCATAAACTTTTATCTTGCTAGTCCAATGTTGCTCAGATATTCAATCCTTACTACTCTCAATGTATGCAGCCTGTCAATGCGCTGGACCATTTCAAGATAAACTGCTCACCAGCTAAATGGTAAGTTAGTCACCTTAACTTTAAGAATAACAGGTTTGATTCATTTCATCATCATCTATCAATTTTTACTTCATTCAGACTCAGAGGTTTTTAAAAATGGCTGAGATAGATCCGCCAAAACTTTGCATAAGTCAAGAGGAGGATTACAAGGGAATTTACACTTTACTGCCACAGCTCTGGCAAGCTAGCCTCTGTGCTTGTTTGATCTACCTGTCATGGTCTGCACCGTTCATCAGCCCAACACAAACTTTATACCCACAACCTCTTTGTGTCGCATTCGTACACTAATGTCTAAACTAGCGGGAAGAAATATTTTGTGGAAATGCGACAAAAAATGAGGATTATTGTAGCTTTAACCCGTTCAGAACTGTCCCGAAAATACTGGGGCAGGAATCTAGATGTAGAAAGAATACATTATGTTAAGAGGTTAATTGGCTTCTTCATCTGAATCATATTTACACATCTAGTATGACCATTTACATTGTGAATGTGATGACTGATGTGTCCCGTTTGTTTGCTGCACTATAAAATATGTTTGCTGGCCAATTCTAATTCCTCCCTCCATTTACCAGCAAATGCAAACAAAAACTTATGTGATCCACAATTCATATAATTTGATAATAATAATTACTGTTGTTTTGAAGACCGCAAAATATACCATAGCGAGGCTTCCTAAAACACGGCGTTCAACTGTTGAACGGAAATAGGATATTGCGCAATAGTACAATGTGCAAATGGCCGGTATGCTTAGCTACAGCATATTAACTTGTATTGCGTGTAAATGACCATTTACTTTAGTAGATGTGGTTCAACTTTTTAACGGAAATTGGATATTGCGCAATAGGCCGGTATACTTAGCTAACACCATATTTATGCAGGTGTCATTTGTATGACGCACCTCTTGACCCCCAGGAAAGGTGCATCATGGATGCGTCATGTACTCCCATATTGATGACGCACAGTACCGTCATGGAAGCAAAAGGTCAGTCACAACACTGACCCATGTGTGCGTCATTGTCAGTCACTTTTACCATGATTGCGTCACAAGGTGCGTCAATAGGACCGTCATGTAATTTGGCGAGGTTTCTTGCATGCATATATCCCTCCCGAGTACCAAAGGAGCACATGTGTGTCTTAGTCTATCTGGTGAGTACTCATAAAAGCTCTATACACCTGTCTATAGAGACCACCCAAGGGAGATGGACAATGTGGTTGTTATAAACAGGTGATCTAAAAACAAGATTTTCCAACTTCTAGTGGCCCCAAACAAAGAAAAACATAACAATTTCTGTTACATTTGCTTGCCCGATCGGGCCAGAAGAATTTAGTATCAATGAAATTTGGTGGCCCAAAGCTAATTTTGAGTGGCCCCAGGCCAGCAGGCCTATGCTAATTTCGAGCACTGTGTATAGTCATTAAATACAAGTTGTCGTAATAGTATTTGGTGATTCTGATTTCACTATGTTACGCAAAAAAACAATATATCTTTAATGTCAGTACTATTTGTCGATAATAGCAATGTCAAGGGATAGACTTGACATCAGTAACTTACCAAATGATCAGTAAGGTTTGAATTTGCAAATACTTCTTTTGTGTATAAGGAATTATTTATACCCCTGCCAAATGAAGATCAAAAGGGCTATTGTAAGGAGTAAATGTAAGGTTGGGCGGTTGGTCGAGCGAATTCCATGTCGAGCAAACTGCTCTCACTTATTTTTGGCATGCAAAGTGGTACTTAGAGGATAGTAATCACATTTATTGATATTTCTAGTAGGTGTTAATTTTATTTTAAAATCAGTTGGGTTATTGAATGGTAGATAAATAGTTATGTGCTTTTTTGATCAACTTCCTTTATGTGGTAAACTGGTCAAGGTGATGCATCGATGCAAACTTTCTTCGATATCTTAGACTGCCAAACTAGGCCTGTTTGTTAAAGGGGACCACCAGGCAAAGGACAACACATTATTATATGTTTTGGTACCGTTTTGTGATATATCAAATAGATACCCAACATTTTGCAAAGGGTTGTGTAATTCATAAACAAAGCAATTAATTTCCACCACTTACGGAACCACTACAATTTCCTGGTTCCATACGGGCCAAGCATTTGCGAGTGCGCCAATGCTATTCACGCGTACGTTTGTAGGCAATAGAATCCCGGGCGATTCGTTCGCTCTGCACAGAGCGCTCTGGCTCTGCACACATATAGTCTTTGCAATTCAGACCGCATGAACGCATGCTTTAGAATGGTGATGTGTTTTCCAATTATATATTTTGTTTTGCAAACATATTTTTGTGAACTTGTTGATGGAATGGAATACTAAAGATGTTACCTTTCTATAATAAGAATATTATTTTTGGGTGGTGGTACCCTTTAAAGGGTACCACCACCCAAAACTAATATTATTATTATAGAAAGGTAACATCTTTAGTATTCCATTCTATCAACAAGTTCACAAAAATATGTTTTCAGAAAAGAAAAAAATTGGAAAACGCATCACCACTCTAAAGCATACGTTCATGCGGTCTGAATTGCGAAGACTACTGCGTGTGCAGCAAGCGAATCGCCGGGGATTCTATTGCCTACAAACGTACGCGTGAATGGCATTGGCGCACTCGCAAACCAGGAACCAGGAAATAGTAGTGGTTCCGTAAGTGATGGAAATTAATTGCTTTGTTTATGAATTATACAACCCTTTGCAAAATGTTGGGTATATATTTGATATCACAAAACAGTACCAAAACATATAGTAATGTGTTGTTATTTGCCCGGTGGTCCCCTTTAAGCTAGACTCGGTTGAAGCGCAAAATGATGTGCGTCATGGGTCGGTCATTTTCATGAAATGGTGCGTCACAATTTTGACTCAAATATGCATCAATGTTTCCGAAGTAAACTAATGGTGAGTCACTTTTTCTAACGGAGGGTGCGTCATGGTTCATAAAAGGGTGACGCACATCGGTACAATGACGCACCTTTCCACATCTACTAAAGTAAATGGTCCAATCAATTGGACCATTTACACGCAATACATATGCTAATACGCTGGAGATGAGCATACCGCCCATTTTATACATGTACACTGTACCGTTCAACGGTTGAACGCTATGTTTTAGGACGCATCGGTAAGGAAAACGGACGGGAAATAATCTTTTTCAACATTTTGCGGTCTTCAAAACAACAGAGTCTGTAATTATTATCAAAGTATATGAATTGTGGATCACATAAACAAAAGTTTGTTTGCCTTTGCTGGTAAATGGAGGGAGAAATTGGCCGACAAAAAATGTTTTTGTGTTGGATAGTGCAGCAGGTGGAAGAGGTTGATCTCCGCACAATGCTATTGTAATGTACCTACATGTATGTGTGCACCTTTCCCGGGGGTCAAGAGGTGCGTCATACAAATGACACCTGCATTACGTAATAGCGTGTAAATGGTCCAGCTGACTGGACCATATTTACTTCAGAAGATGACAGATGTACCAGAAATCAGGAAATGTATAATAATGTATTCTTTAATTTTTTTAGATTATTTAGCTTTTTCTAGACAATTTATATATTATAGAATCTTTCTTACAGTTACAAATCTATTTAATAGTTTAGCAATAGAATTAGAAAGTGAACAAAGCTGTGGCGGTAGTGTAATTTACTCTAATTATTTTTCATATTTTATGTTTGTAAAATACAGAATAGGCATTCTCTTTGCAGACGTGCCCACATCTACAAAGTAAATGGTTCACTCAGGTGAACCATTTACACGCAATATATGCAAATGCGCTGGAGATAACAATACCAGCCAATCGTACACTGTTGCTGGTTCAACAGTTGACCGGCGTGTTTTAGGACGCATCGGTAAGGAAAACGGACCTGAAATAATCATTTTATTTCTACATTTTGCGGTCTTCAAAACAACAAAGTCGGTAATTATTATCAATTCAAAGTATATGAATTGTGGATCATATAAACAAAAGTTTTTTTGCATTTGCTGGTAAATTGAGGGAGAAATCAGCCGACAAAAAAATTGTTTCCGTTGGATAGTGCAGCGGGCGGAAGAGGTTGATCTCCGCACAACCCTATTGTAATGAACCTATGTGTGGACGTGCCCACGATGGTCCAATCAGTTGGACCATTTACACGCAATATACGCTAATACACTGGAGATAAGCATACCGCCCATTCGTACACTGCACTGTACCGTTCAAAAGTTGAACGCTACAATACATGTTTTAGGGGTTCCATGACATATGCTCCGCCGACAATTGCTCCGAAAAATGCGACAAATGCTCCGCGACAAATGCTCCGCGATATTTGCTCCGCCGACAAATGCTCCGCCGACAATTGCTCCGCCGACAAATGCTCCGCAGACATTTGCTCAGCCGACAAATGCTCCGCCGACATTTGCTCCGCCGACAATTGCTCCGCCGTCAAATGCTCCGCCGACATTTGCTCCGCCGACATTTGCTCCGCCGACATTTGCTCCGCCGACAAATGCTCCGAAGCTGCGACAATTGCTCCGCGACATTTGCTCCGCCGATAATTGCTCCGCGACAATTGCTCCGCCGCCAAATGCTCCGCAGACAAATGCCCAAATAATTAGATGATTTTTGTTCAAAAAAATATTTTTAAAATGCTTGCACTTTTTCAAAAATTTTCAAAATCATTTTTGGAATAATCATCATTCCAATAAAACACCACATGCATAATTTTGTATGAAAATGGTTGAAACCAATGCCTTTTTAGAAAACCGCCCTCTTGTGTTTAAATGGCTCTTTTTGAATGATAACAGGCGTTTTACTAAGTCGTTTGTAATTTTGTATACCTTTCGAGCATGGTGGAGTTATAACCATTAGTTTATCAAGTAACTGTCCAGGGTTGGTTACTAAAGTTCAGCCTTACCAAAACTGTACTACCCCTTTAAATGAAGATCACATCGTCTAGAAGACAATCTATTCTTCACATATTAACAATAAAATTGATCACATATTGCTTTTTATGGAATATGACGTCATAGTCACTAAAGGGGTGAATTGTCCATCTTACCTCACTGTGGAGGTAAGAGGACCCCTCAGTTCCTTAGATCATTGAATTTCAATTTTCTGCTACTTCCTGCCAATCCTTCCGTTTGTACGAATGCAAAATGCATTGGAAGTTTGTGCTTTTCTGTTGGACAATAAGGCAGCCTTAATCGTTTACGGGGTGGGGGGGGGGGCATTTAGAAGTGTCACAAATTGGGCCCTCGTTGTTCAGTGAACGATGAACAAATCTAAACAAAATTGGAACTCCGAAAATTTAACAGTGGGTGAAAATAACGTTCTTTTAATTTTGATAAAACGTGGATAAATTTTGAACTCATGCGGAACAATTTCTTGATTCATAAAGAGTCTGAGTAATACAAATGCAGTGATTATAAAGACTTCTTTTTTCTATTCATGATCGATCTTAACACCAGTATCATGCCCTTCGCTTGATGATTGCTTGGAACAGTATACTATTCATCACAGCATTTTCGGATACTATGAGGGTCCGTGGTTCGACTCCAGTCGAACCCCAATGTAACATCAAAAACTAAAGCCAGTGTGTTATTGCGCCTCCCCTTCTGCTACTAGATGCAGGCTGCAGGGTCAAAGGTACTTGAGCATTCATTCTAGAGTTTAATCTTCAGCGGAGTAAATGTCGGTGGAACAATTATGGTTGAGGAACATATGTTATTTGTGGACCATTTGAAGTACTGTCATCTTCAGAGCATATATTTCTGCGGAGCAATTGTCACCGGAGCAAATGTCGTATCTCCGGAGCATATTTCGGCGGAACAATTGTCGGCTAAGCAATTGTCGCATATTCGAAGCATTTTCGGCGGAGCAATTGTCGCATCTTCGGAGCATTTGTCGGCGGAGTAATTGTCGACGGAGCAAATGGCGGCGGAGCAATTGTCGGCGGAGCAAATGCCGGCGGAGCAATTGTCGCATCTTCGGAGCATTTGTCGGCGGAGCAATTGTCGGCGGAGCAAATGTCGGCGGAGCATTTGTCGGCGGAGCAAATGTCGGCGGAGCATTTTTCGGCGGAGCAAATGTCGGTGGAGCATTTGTCGGCGGAGCAAATGTCGGCGGAGCATTTGTCGGCGGAGCAATTGTCGTCGGAGCAAATGTCGGCGGAGCAAGTATCGCGGAGCATTTGTCGCGGAGCAATTGTCGCATTTTTCGGAGCAATTGTCGGCGGAGCATATGTCGGCGGAGCATATGTCGTGTCACCGTTTTAGGATGGTAAGGAAAACGGACGGGAAATAATAAAAAAATTTCTACATGTTGCGGTCTTCAAAACAACAGAGTCGGTACCGTAAACCGGGGTGACTTTGGCACCCGGGGTGACTTTTGCCACTTTTTGAGATGAATGTATTTTCATCAAGCATCACTTTTCAGAACAAATTTCTTATTGTTTCTAATGTTGGATAATGTTCAGAATAAAAAATTAGTTCTGAAGAGTGAGACCTGATGAAAATACATCCTTCTCAAAAAGTGGTCAAAGTCACCCCGGGTGCCAAATTCACCCCGGTTTACGGTAATTATTTTCAAAGTATATTTACTCTAATTATCTTTCATATTTTATGTTTGTAAAATACAGAATAGGCATTCTCTTTGACTTTGAAGACGTGCCCACGATAGTCCAATCAGTTGGACCATTTACACACAATATACGCTAATACGCTGGAGATAAGCATACCGCCCATTCTTACACTGTACCGTTCAAAAGTTGAACGCTATGTTTTAGGACGCTTCGGTAAGGAAAACGGACGGGAAATAATCTTTTTTTTTTCTACATTTTACGGTCTTCAAAACAACAAAGTCAGTAATTATTATCAAAGTATATGAATTGTGGTTCACATAAACGAAAGTTTTTTTGCATTTGCTGGTAAATTGAGGGAGAAATCAGCCGACAAAAAAAATTGTTTCCGTTGGATAGTGCAGCGGGCGGAAGAGGTTGATCTCCGCACAACGCTATTGTAATGAACTTATGTGTGCCCACGACGTGGACTTGTCATGAAATTAAAAAGAACCCATGTTCAATGCAATTTATATAGCGCCTCGGTTCTGTTTTTAATATGCATGCCAAATCGTGGGCAAGTCTTCGAGGAGAATGGCAAATAATAAAGGTGTTTCAATCAAATAGGTGATAGTTTTGCCGATATGATTGGGTATTCCCCACCAAATCTACGTTGCAACACCTTGCAAGCGGAGCATGCAATGTGTTATCGTTACCTCCGCTTTGGCAGTGCCTTGTTGCTGAGCCTTCTTCTTCTTCTTGTTCCTTTTCTTGGCTGCTTCCGCTGCAGCCTTCGCTTCTTTCTCCTTTCTTTCGTTAGCCGTCATCCGTTGACCTTCATCATCCGAGTCGGGAAAGTCATCCACTCGCAGAACTCCGAATCTTGAAGAAAGCGGCATCGCTGATTTTGCTGCCATATTTTCAGATAAGATTTGACAATTTCGTGAACGTGTGCTGCAGTAAAAGTGCATTCAATTATACGTGCGAGTTCAGTTTGTTATTATTGTCCATGCGCTTTTTGCATGCGCGCATCATGCAACCTGTGTAAAAAGGAGTCTAGCGCCATCTTCTGTTGATGATGGGATAACCAAGACTGTCAATGAAATTAGAGGGGGGGGGGGGGGGGGGGGGGGATGTACTTGTAAAGTTTTGTTATGTAGGTACTCTAGTTTTCTTCCTTGAACACTACCCCAACACTCACCTCACAGGCATGTTTTTGTTTGATTCCTTTTTAGGGTTTATCCTGGACACACCGCTGCGCTAACAGCCCCCCTTTCATATCACGACCCCCCCCCCCCCCCCCCCGGCTCGGACGGTGGGCCCGGGCCTGCAGTTCTTATGTAACTATGCAACCCTCACATTATACCCCCTCCCCGAGTACCGTAAAACTTCGCCTATAGGCGCTGCTATCTCACAGTATTAGCAGGTATTAATCAACAGCCCCAGCCGCGTCCACAAGGATCTAGTATAATGAATATGTATCTAGCCCTTTGTCAACGATCTTCGAGCAGGTCTTTATGAATATTCATGATAGCATAATCATGTAAAGTTGAGACAACCCTATTGAACCAGTACCGCCTATAGGCGAAGTTTTACGGTATACGTTCAACTTCAATTTTTTTTCTATTTCAGATGTGCACAATTTGTCATTATAATGTTCAAAAATGTTTTTTTTTTTATGTATTTCTATAAATTTATATATTTTCTCTGAAGAGCTATTTAAAAAAATTAGTTTCCAGTAGGAGTTTTTTCATACCTTTTAAAAAATAAACTTCAGGCAAAACATCACATCTTTGGATCACATTGGCTGTACAGTCGTTTCACTTAATTGTGATCTTATCTGTCATTGTACTCCTCTCCCTTTCATTTGAATGTAAAAGAGCGAAGAAAATGGCTCTTTTTCATTCATATTATATATTTCTGGTCAGTTTCCCTATATGTTTGAATTAATATAATTTGTTAAACCCACCCCTCCCCTTCCTTCACTCCTTTATACAGGCTTTATATTATACCTCTCCCCTATATCTGAGGTTAGGGGGAGGGGGGTGTCTAGGTAGCAATTGTGTATGAGAGTGACCCCCCCCCCCCCCCCAACCCCCCTCCCCCGGGTTTATACTTCTTCCCCTATCTGGGGTTAGGGGAAGGGGGGGGGGGGGTGGGTGTGTCACTCCAAACATAACCGGCTACGCACACGCATCCAAAAGAAAACGCATCAAAATGGTATAATTTTCAGCTAAACAGTTTCGTCAACTTTCCTTTAAAAGTGGTGGATTTCAGCACTCGTTGCACCAAAAGGGTCCCTGTTCAGATGCACAAGTTTAGTATTTTGGTCCATAGATAAGGGTAGGTGTTCAAAGCATTACGCTACGAAGGGGTGTACATGTTGTAATGTGCGATACACCATGGTCCATTAATACAGAGGTTGATTGACACGGGGGTAGCACTTGTGTACGAGTGACACCCTCGGGCCCCCCCCCCCCCCCCCCCCCTCCCCTTCTCTCTCCCTTCCTCTCTCACTCTCATTTTTCAAGGAATATATTACATACGTGTACATAAAAGAAGACACAAACATACTTCATAGTTTTCAATATAACAAAAGAAATATATTCATAATTCCACATGAAATGTTACATACAGAAGAATCGGTCACAGTGGATGGTCCTAATACGGAAAACATTGCAAGTTTTGCAACGTTGTTTTTTTTTTCTTTCTTTGTGATGTGAATGCTATAATGTGGCTCTACACAGAACTTTAAATGAACACAATCCAGCGGAGTCTATTTGTTCGGAAAACACAATGCATTGGGGGGGGGGGGGGGGGGGGGAGCATTGATTGTGAACAATGCTCGCCCCCAATGCATTGTGTTTTCCAAACGCCTCTGACACAATCTACAAACATGGTGGCTGGAATTCTCAAAGGAGGTTCACATAAACCATGGTCTACATCTATGAAGTGCTGCTTGTAGACAAGTGAACAAAATGCTAATTTCTAATACTTTCACCGTCCTTTGGTGCTTGCTAACCAGCAAATTCCACCATCTGAGAAAACAGACATTCACTTGGTGCCTTTAGCAAATGTGTAGCATCAACATTGTTAACAAGTGAAGAAAGGAGTGAACATTAATTCTTTCTCCATCAGTTTACAAATGGCGCTCCATAGATGTAGACCGTGGTATAAACTCTAAACCATGGTCTACAGTACACAAACCTCCTTTGTGAATTCTAGCTGGTATGTTTTAGTTTTCAAATCCCATGTACCCCTATGCCTATATATGTGTAATTGATAATTTGATACATCATTCATATTTGTTGGTTATTTGGAAGGTATGTGCTTTGAACCAGACATGTGGTACATTGTGCAACTTCATATGAACACGGTTTACAAACAGAGCAGGTTTTTAGAAAAATAGCTGCATGAAACCATGTCTATTAAAGTGATAGAGATTTGGAGGGCTTCCCAAAACTCTATCCAAACTGCAGGGCATATTGTTCACAAGACCCTCAAACCTAGTTCAAAATGTGAGAAGACAAAGGAGCATCGTGAATTACATTTCTGTGGGGGTTTCCCTAATTGGACATCATTGACCATCAGTTTTGACCGTTTCATTTATACACCAAAATTAGGCATCCACAACCAGTTTGACATCTTTAATCTACAAACAGTTGCAATGTTATTTACCCCTTGTTATAATTTACGTCATTATTCAATATTGCAAATCATTTGCAACAAACATTTCACACAAGGAATGTCATTAAATGTCAATAACATATCAAAAAGAGATACAAATATTTTACAGTATTAACAAAAAGACAGTAGTTTTAATAGAGGAAAAATGGAAAAAAAACATTGCATTAGAAAATGCAGCACACACTGTAAAAGCAAAGGCCTCTAGAAAATAATTTAAATTTCTGTATTTATACTTCTACATGCCGATCAAGTATAATTATGATCCACTGCTATTTTGACACAGAATATCCCCATTCAGGGATGCAGGCAAGCTACAAGACAAAGAGGCTAAACATGTTAAAGGGGTAGTTTAGTTTTGGTAAGGCTGAACTTAAGTAACTAAAACCTGCACAGTAACATTATAAACTAATAGTTATAACTCCACCATGCTCGAAAGGTATACAAATTTACAAACGACTAAGTAAAAAGCCTGTTATCATTCAAAAAGAGCCATTCAAACACAAAAGGGCGCTTTTTTAAAAGGCATCGGTTTCAACCATTTTTCATACAAAATTATGCATGTGATGTTTTATTGATACAATGATTAAATAGCGAGATCATCAACAACTATTTAAAAAACGCTTTTGAACATTTTTGAAAAAGTGCAAGCATTTAAAAAAAATTCTAAAAATCATCTAATTATTTGGGCCCCAAATAATTATAAGATCAGATATATTTATTGATATTTCAGCCGTTTCTGGGTCGATTTTGACCAAATAAAGTTTATTCTGCCATTAAAATTGCATGTTCTCTCAAATTCGACATTCAGTTTTTCATTACCTCACAAAAAAATTGTGATGTGCAGCGCCCTCTCTACCAAAACTAAACTACCCCTTTAACTGATTTACATGGAAAATTGCTAAAAATAACCATTGACTCAAGTCAATATAGTGTGCTTTTAGATTTGTAAAATGTTTTCTGCATTATTCACATACATGTACACATACAAGTGCACATTTATTTTATTTGTTATACTCGAAGTTGGATATATTACATAAGAAGAAGGCATGAGAATTTAAAAAGAATTCCGTCCATACAGAGAGTACATGTACCTTCATTTAATAATGTGAAATGATTTCATATGGTATATTTTCATATACATTTTAATGATAATCTGAAGTGATTTCATGTTAAAATTTCAGATTTATTTATTTAAGTATCAATAACTTGGTGTATACACTTAATCTTGCAACAAAAATGGGTAAAATGCAAATCCCATTTTCTTTGCCTTCTTTTAATCACAAAGTAAGTACAGTACATTAACCACCTCCTAGACAATTAAAGTGACAGAGTTGCCGAATTGTAGAGGGCACTTTCTAATAAAGCTCATGGGGGTGCTACGTGTTTACACACACCGTGCAATCCATGCAGACATAGGGATATACATGTAGGAATGCCCAAGTATTGCACTACACATACTGGTCGCAAAGATATGACGGTCCTCGGCAACAAAAATGTTAAAGTACCCTTTGATTCAATGACTCAGTCCCTTTAAAGAGATAGTTGAGTTTTGGTCAAACTGAATTTTAGTAACCAAAACCTGCACCATAACTCCACCGTGCTTGAAATTTATACAAAATTACAAACGACTAAGTAAAAAGCCCGTTATTATTCAAAAAGAGCCATTAAAACAAGAGGGCGCTCTCAAAAAATTATTGGTTTCAACTATTTTTCATACAAAATTGTGCATAAGTGATGTTTTGTTAAAATAATGATTAAATAAACAACAATTACAAATCTCTTTTGAAAATTGTTGAAAGAAGTGTGTAAGCATTTTATGTATTTTCTTAAAGGGATCTAGTAACTTTGTTGACATGTGCAAAAAGTGATGAATGGTTGGTGCAATGTATATTGGTGTTATCTCATATGTCCACAAGGTATTGTGTGAAAATTTCAAGTCAAATGGACATTGTATGGCCAAGTAATGAGCGAAAATGCAAAGTGATATTCAGTAACTCACTGCACTCACTTTGTACACGGAAGAAAAACTCGCCCGGAGTTTTTCTTATCTGAATACTTCAATCATACATATCTTTGTAACGAAATGGAAATTTGACAAACCGAAACCTGTCCAATGATTTTATTGTTAATACGAATACAACAAGGTATAAGGGAACCGCTAGAATTAAAATTTTATTTTGAGGATTTGGACAATGTTACTAAGTCCCTTTAAGAGTCAAGATATCGCCTGGCTACACAATATATAAATCAAATATTTTAAATCAAATTTTACAACTATGAAAGCCTTTGAAAGGGAATGATTGTCATTTCACATGTTTTATTCAATGAACTTTCAAATGGGATTGAAACCAACCAAAACCCTTAGAATTTTTTTTCTCGGGAAGTACCAATACTCAAGTGTACCTTTAACTCATAACTCAACAAACATGACACAAACATTTAAATCTGAAACACACAAACACACCACACTGCATACAAACAGAATGACAGACAGCTCTCAGAGAATCACAGGCCTAAGCAAATGCTAGAAATGAACTTTTTTGGGCCCATTCGTGCAAGTAAAACCAAGATTGTTCGCATTCTAGTGGTTCAAAACCTGAATCTGGTCTCCCAAAGCAGTTTCTGGTATATATTGGTTGCCCATTTCGGCCAGTTTAATAGCATCAATGCAATTTGGTGGCCCCAAGCTTATTCTGTATAGGGCCCGGGGGGGGGGGGGGGGGGGGGGGGGACTCACGTATATTGGGTATACGGGGATGTGCCGCTGGGAAGGGCGACTTTTTCAAGAAAGATCCTTAGACATGGGTCCCCTTTTCATTGAAAAAAAAATCCTTTTTTTCATTTCCTCTCTTTTATCCGGGATTTTGGGATTTGCCGATGTGAAATTGCAAAAATGTTCAAGCTCGCTACGCTCGCTAAGAGAAACCAAAACATTTGCGGGAAATTCACGGCGAACATGCAACGCCGGCGAAAAAAAATCCTTAGACATGGGTACCTATTTACAGCAAAAGGACTCTTAGATGTGGGTATGGGTTCGGAGGTCTCAGCCGCACACCCCCGTCCGACTATAATCTGAGTAACCCCCCCGGGTATAGGGCCCTGGGCCAGCTGGCCTGAGCCAATTTCAAGCATTGCCTAACCCTAGAATAACAGGATGGGAGGACATCTCGGTGGATCATTGATCAGCGAGTGCGGCGTGTTCCTCCAAGAGGGCTGCAGCTACCTGGTATTCTTCCGTCTCTTTCAGCTCTTGCTCTTGGTCCTAACAAAGGAAAGCAGAAAAGAAACAGGTTTCCAAGTGTTATTCAGTAAAAAATTAAAGTCATTAAAGTCAACCAGGTGGAACCATGCATGATTGCATGGAACCAGGTGGAACCATACATAATTGCATGGAACCAGGTAGAACCATACATAATTGCATGGAACCAGGTAGAACCATGCATGATTGCATGGAACCAGGTAGAACCATGACTGATTGCATGGAACCAGGTGGAACCTTGCATGATTGCAGGGAACCAGGTAGAACCATGCATGATTGCGACACTTGCACACTTTTGTAGCATGTCATATACAGAGTGTGAGGGATGGTACCTCCAAGTGACCTATTTAAAAGCATATTTTTTAAAAACATTTTATTTGGGGGGCTACTTTTCAATAATTATTTTTTAGTATAATAATAATAGATCCTAATGCAGAACAGCCTCTAAGCGCTTATTATTATCCCTGGTCATTTGGTACAGTTCAGACCCGCACAATTATCTTGTACACATTCTCAACTCCCCGGGGAGCATACTAGCCACGGGCAAGCATATTGGTGCACCAAGCTAATTTTCACCAGACCAGGTAGGCTTTAAAACTTTGAATCCTGAAATCTAATGAAAGTATATTTGCTGGACATCCTCTGTGATTTTCCTTTTACATGGGCATAATCAAACCAAGGTCATTGCCATTCCACTTCGATGTTCTTTGATAAAGAGAGACAACATTAAAGGGATAGTTGAGTTTTGGTAAAGAGAGTACAGTTTTGGTCAAACTGAATTTTAGTAACCAAAACCTGCACAATTACATTACAAACTAATAGTTATAAATCCACCATGCTCGAAAGGAATGCAAAATTACAAATGACCAAGTAAAAAGGCTGTTTTTTCAACCATTTACAATAAAATATTGTGCATGTGATACTTTGTTGAAATAGTGATTAGATAGAAAGATAATCAACAACTATTTAAAAACCTCTTTTGTAATTTTTTTAAAAGAGGAAGCATTTTTTGATTTTTTAACGACTGGTTAAAATTATCGAATTATCGATTACAAATGGTTATGTTTATGGATATTTCAGCCATGTCTGAACCGATTTTGATCAAATAAAGTTTATTCTGTCATTAATATTGTATGCTCTTTCAAATTTGACACTCAGTTTTGCATTATCTCATAAAAAATGTATTTTGTGTGGCGCCCTCTATACCAAAACTCAACTATCCCTTTAAGGACAGAACTTTTAGATTAACCTGATGAGGATTGAGCCAGTTACCATAGGCTGGGTCAATAGACAATATGTACATGACAAACAATCCATTTCACATTGTTCTTTGATACATCATGTTGTTCCGAATTAACCATTTAACTGTTTCAAGGTACCTTATTCTAAATTAATAAATTAATATCCATTATCTGTTCATATTTTCTCGGAAAGATGTAATGTCAGCCTTTTTATTAATTATACTAATCTACAAATATTCAGTATTTGGGGGCGTTATAATAACTTCATAATTGCCACCCAACAATGCAAATGAAACAGTGATTTGTAACTGCGCTGGGCAAATAGAGGGCTTTGAATAATATAATGAACACTTTATAATTTCTTACAATGAGGTTCTTTAAGTCAGCATAAGCCGTCTTTATTCTTCTTCTGCAGTCAGGGCCCATCATCTTGGATTCTTCCAGCACTTCAATCTATAAAGAATGAACAAGAACAAAATACTTAATGGTCATTATCAAAAATAAGTAACAAACAATTATTAATTAGGTGAACGTCTACTGTAGTTGAGACTACCGTATTTGTCAGTGTATTAACCGCTCCGGTGTATTAACTGCACCCCTAAAAAAAGCAAATAACACCAGCAAATACGGTACACATGTTTGACTGTAGTTGAGACCATGAAACCTTTCTATAAATAGAGGTCACCTGTATATACACTTGGTAACTTTTCTTGTTTCCCTTTATAGGTGGTTAGTCATAATACATAGGTTTGACTGTAGTTGAGACAATGGAACCTGTCTATAGAGGTCACCTGCATACTGTGGCCACTATTCTTGTTTACATGAGGTGGTCAGCAACTCTCTATACACAGGTTTGACTGTAGTTGACACAATGGAACCTGTACAGTGGACACTTTTTTTTGTTTCCCGTAGGTGGTCACTATACAAAGGTTTGACTGTAGTTGAGACTATGGAACCGGTCTATAGCTCTAGGTCACCTGTATACAGTGACAACTTTTCTTGTTTCCTTTATCCCGAGGTGATCACTAGTTTGTCTGTAGTTGAGTCTATATGGAACCTGTCTATTGAAGTCACCTGTATACAGTGGCCAGTGGCCACTGTTCTTGCTTGTTTCCCTTAGGTGATCACTTTACACAGGTCTGATTGTACTATGGAACCTGTCTAGATACTAGTCACCTGTAAACAGAGGTCATTTTTCTTGTGGTCACTATACACAGGTTTGATTGTACCTACCTGTTTCTTGATGTCGTATTCATCTTTGCCTTCCCGTTTCATCTTCTCTACCTTGGCCTCTTGGTCCGTAGCCTCTTTCTCATACATCGTCTTCTCCTTCGTTATCCTGCCCAGAAAATAAAACAGAGACACCCATATTATCATACTGAATTACTGTCTGTGTTGTAGGGAAAGTAAAATTGTGGCATTCCCTACCAAAGTGCGCCCTTTGGGTTTGCCCAGAATACATCATACATGATACGACATTAAATCCAGTATAAGACTTTCCTAAACTAGTACTGTATTAGATTAGTTATTTACCGAGTCAAAATAAACTATCCACATTACTGCAGTAATCTGCAGTAATCCCTATTGATGTGTACAAATCAATAGGGATAACTGCAGACAAACGTTACGGTGGATTGTTTATTTTGACCAATACTGTACAGTAAAAACAAGACTGTTGTTTTGTGTTGAGTTTGTATGACTAGGTTTGTATGACTACGAGACATGTAAGTTACTACATGTAACATTTACCATTCTGACATATTTGTTTACATGATATACAAATAATGCTGTAATTCGATCAGGATCCGATCATGATAGACACGTTTCTGCCGATTTCTGATCATGCAGAAAATTGAATGGCTGGAAAAAAGAGAGAAAAATTCCCCCCTTATCGGACAGAGCATTCAAACGATTTGCCTTGTTGTGAATAGTATTTATTTTCTTTATCAATAATGCAACATTATTTACGTTTACAAATAACACAAATTGAAATATGTTTTAAAATAATATTTATACAGAATCATGAGAATGTGATACTGATACTGATACTTAGTGATACATTTAATCATAGATACTGTATTAATAAATCACACAAAATAGAATCACTTGTAAATTTTTTTTTTAAAAGACTAAAAAGAAAGAATTCAATAGGAGAAAAAAAATGTCACACACAGGAAAACAAAACAAAAAAACAAAAATCTATATTAATATATTTTTTCCAATCCGATTTTCGTTCCGAGTTTGATCATTACTTAGTAACTTAGTGACTCATTACGAAAATTAAATAGGGTGTGTGTGTGCGTGCGTGTGTGTGTGTGTGTGTGTGTGTGCACTGGCGTAATGGTGGGGGGGGGGGGGGGGGGGGGGTGTCATGGGCCCCCCTCCCAAATCAATTTAAATCATTAATAAAGCATAAACATGCATGCATGAAGGAATCATGAACATTAAAAAGGGAACAATCCCCCCCCCCCCCCCTTGGGCTGCCAAGTGAAAATGTGATGTGGAAAACATCACTTGCGGGGATTCAAAATAGCAACCACCCCCCCCCCCCCCCCCTGCCCTTAGTTGCTATTTTTGATGAAATACATACAATTCAGACAAATAAAATGTGATTTTGGACTGATATCAAGCAGCAAAATCTAACTTTATGACATAATTATAATTATATCAAATTGATTTTGGTTTTATTTCATGTTTTTTTTACATGAGAAAGATATAAATATATATCTCATTCTTATTGCACTGTTTTACAAAGAAAAATATAAAAAAATTGACTAGAATTGTAAAGCCACTCTTTGCCCCCCTCCCCTTCTCCCCCACCCCCCATGCGCAGCCACAGGCAATTAGAGTAAGATTGATCCCCTTTCCCAAGTCCACACTGCTCAAAATCAAATCAACTCAATTTTTGTCTACGTCGTATTTATTTAATTTTGGGATTAACGAACCCTATTTCATTTTAGGATCAACGAACCTTCGGAATAACGAACCCGATTTTATTTTCGGATCAACGAACCTTCGGAATAACGAACCTTCGGAATAACGAACCCGATTTTATTTTCGGATCAACGAACCTTCGGAATAACGAACCTTCAGAATAACAACCCGATTTTATTTTCGGATCAACGAACCTTCGGAATAACGAACATTCGGAATAACGAACTTTCGGAATAACGAACCTTCGGAATAACGAACCTTCGGAATAACGAACCTTCGGAATAACTGAACCTTCGGAATAACGAACCTTCGGAATAACGGACTGTAACCGTTATTTTCACAGTCGGCATTAATGCCGACAGTGAAAATAACAATAATGTCAAAAAGGCCATGAAAGCGATAGATTTGTCGAATCTAACCGGAGTTGAGCTGCAGCATCCAGCACAGAAGCTACCTGTTGATTGCGGCCAAACTTCGGCGTGGATATTGTTGCCTCAACCCCACTGGCGAAAAACAGCTGAAATTAAATATCCCATTTTAGAAATTGGTTAGATTATCAAAATTAAAGACACATTTCTACTCGATTATCTATGCATACATACCTTTTGAGGACGCCAGTTTTTATTTTGATATTTCGAGTCCTTGGGTCAGCACTAGCCATTGTGTTTTGGTTTTGAAGCAAAATTTTCGTAGTTTGCAAAACGGGAATGATTATGAAGAATGACGGCTTGCCAATTTGTGCTTGCTTTCTAATATTCGCTATACTACATAGTTTGACGCTTGAGAATATGTTTCTTTGACTCATATAAATATGTTGATAAATATTAATTTTAGCTCGTTGATTTGTAATCAAATAAAGAATATATAGACTTGGTAATGTATGTTAAAATAAACATATTCATATTGGGTATACCGGTAGTGAAATAATCGCAGCTGTAAATTGCTAGCACGGTAGCGGCAGTCCGCCGCAGACCGACCCGGCCCCGCCCGGCTGGAAGTCCAAGCCCATCCCGATTAGAATCAGCAGTACCAGGTACCTACAGTGCCATTTAATTTTAAGCTGGAATCGAATCGCATCGCATAATTAAACGTCGTTGTCGACTGTACCGTCGGCGTCGTGACATTCTGTAAGTTATGTAAGTTTTTTGGTACACAATATACCTACATAATCACTAACTTTTCTTGTTATAATATTGACCGATACAGCCTACCGTAGTACCGGTTAGACCTATATGTTTTGTTTTTTGTTTGATTATTTTGAGAGTTAATTGACAGGTAAAAGTAAAACTAAAAGTGTAAAACTAAAACTAAATAAAACTTGTAAGTTGTATTGTAAAGTCAATATTATGAACTAGGCTTATCCCAAACATATTTTGAGTTCAATATACTAGGCTAAATATAGTTCCGACTTCAGAAGAACGTTTGTATGAGAATTGAGACATGTAACATTCATCTTTCGGACATTTGTTTACAATTACATGATGTAACAATTTATTTACAATACTGTCTTTGTACTTGTAGTTTGTAGATGTGATGCTATATTTATAGCTATTGCATTTCATTTGGCATCATTTAGTCTCCTTTTTATCATGCTTTATTTATGTCAATATGACTAGAAGTAGATCAACAAATATTTAACTGTCAGACAGTAAGATATTTGTACACAAAAAAAGGCCATGAAAACGCTAGATTTGTCGATCTAGAGTCTGACTATAGACTAGAACTTTTAGAAGAAGTAACATGAATCCACTATGAGTATCAGTGAGAAAAAATGTCAGCATTCGGTTCTCCTTTTATATGTACATATTTCTATTTTTTTTTTACTTTCAGGAGCAGGTGCTGAATGCAGATGGTAACTTGATTTCATTATTCACTTGAGGAATTGCAAGATCAAGTGCAAGCAGGCCAGATTTGATTGGAAGTTCGGAACTGAACTGCACATCAATTTTCCGACGAATGTACTTCCCCAGCCACATCTACCAAGCGTAAGATTTGTTAAGTCTCAATCAAGGCAGTCGTTTTCTCCACAATGGCCCGCTTGTTTCAATACGAGTCGTCTGTTCGTCGTTGCATGAGGAAGAACAAGTTTGACAGCAAAGTCCAGGAGTCGTTTTTCATCACGCTAGTCAATAACGGTCTCCCCCTCTTCTTCTTCGTAGCTGTATGCCTGTGTGCAGTTATTACGAGGTCCCTCTATACCACTGGCTACGTAGTCCTGTGCTTTGCAGTCTGTCTCTCAGTAGCCTACACACTGTGGTACTTCGTGACCTACATGTTCATGTTTGTGCTGGTTTACATCCAGAAGATTGTGCAGGGAATTTGGGCAACAAATGTTTCCAGTTTCAAGGAGTCTTCAACCGGAATGTCCAAAAAGTCCAAACCAACAAAAGAAGACTAGCCACGGCACTATGACTAGGAGAGTGATGAAGACTCCGAATTTGGATAGGGCCTGCTTCGGCCTGGAAGGGATCTAGAGATCATGGTTTATGCTCAAGTCTTAGAACATTTGAAATGTTGAAGATTATATTGGAAAATTAGTATGTTTAGACTTTTTATTAACAATTTTAAATAAACAGAACTTTGTTCGGTATTGATTTCCTCATGCAATTTCACAAGTGTCTAATGAGATTTATGATGTATAAAGTGCATAAAAGTCAAATGAAAATGCTACAGATGTGCTGTATTTTTATTTAAGGGATTAAGAAAACATTTGATCTTTGACGCCTGAAGGAAACATAATGAGAGGACAGTGAACATGTACATTGTACTTTGCCTAAAGTAACTGCTTTCAGTCAGTTACATGTACTTCTTAGATGTTTCAGATACACGTACATGTACATGTAGGACCAAAATATGTTTTCAGTGTTCAACAGGAAAATTGGTGCATAAATTGCACACATTTTATTAATAAACAATTAAACATACAACTCTACAATTCAAATGAACAATGGCACATCTATTATGTTCCAAACTTGAGAGCAGTATGTGGATCCAGATACTCTATGAGAAAGCTTTTTTTGGCCTTATAAATGTGCCTGAAGAAAGTGTTGCATAGATATTGTAGCTAATTAAAATCTCTTAAATTGATTTTTTTTATGAAAGAATTTCCCTGATATGTTTTTGCATCTCAGATCTAGTGTACATAAAGAAATAACTGCAGGGCATTGTTTCATAATGTTTTCCATTGTAAACTTCCCATTATTGTAACTACAGTACATGTACATGTAGTCTATATTAATGCTCCATGTTAATTAAAGGGATAGTTCAGTTTTGGTATATAGAGGGCACTTGAAGAAATAATTTGTTTGTGAGGTAATGAAAAACTGAGTAAAATTTGAAAGAGAGCTCACAATTCTAATGACAGAATCAACTTTATTTGATCAAAATCGGTTAAGAAACAGCTGAATTATTCATACATGATATCAAATTGGAATAAATGTGGGGGACCAACTTGTACTCAATTATTACAACAAATATTTTAAGATGCTACACATTTTTGAAAATATTGTTTTAGATGATCTCTCTATTGAATAATGATTTTAACCTTTAACCAAACATCACATTCACATTTGTTGATTTTTGTGGTAACGGCTGCTTTTTGAATGAAAACAGCCCTGAAACTTAACCGTGTATATATATGTTTTACTACCATTTAAGCATCATTGAACTATAACTGTTAGTTTTTAATGATAATTTGCCAGTTTTAATTACAAAATTTCCGTTTGACAAAAACTGTACTATCTCTTTAACTGTTGACACTGTAGCTTACAATAATCTGACATAGATCTACAATTCCTGCCTACTGGCCTACCTGTGCATTCATTAAGATGATTAGCATAACTGTTGAGATTAGGAAGCAAAAGTTGTTTTCTAATCCATGGTGGTATATAATGTAACTACCTGTACATGTTTCAGATTGTACCGTAAAGGATACCACCACCCAAAAATAATAGTCTTATAAATAAAAGGTAACATTTTTAGTTGTCCATTCCACCAAATAATTTAGAAAAATATGTTTCCAGAAAAATAATATAATTGGAAAAAAGCATCACCATGCAACAACAAGTGTTCAGGGGTCTGCATACGAAGACTACCTTTTATTTAGAACGAACGCATCATCAGTGATTCTATTGTCTCCAAACATACGCATGAATGGAATTGGCGCCCTCGCAAATGTTTGGCGCATAGGTAAAGAAACAAGAGGAGTGGTGGTAATTAATTGCATTGTTCATTAATTACACAACCCTTTGCAAAATGTTAGGCATCTATTTGATATCACACAACGGTACCAAAACATTTTATGTGAACTTATTTGCCTGGTGGTCCCCTTTAACAGTGTGCCTTTTTGCCAAGCATTTATCTTTGTTATGAGAATAACAGTGGTTTGTACTGCTAATAAACAGATCAAGTATTACAGTGAAACCTCATTATAATGAGCATATTGGGCCCATTGAATTTACTATCTTATAACAGATATCTCGTTTTGTCAGGGCTTTCAAATAATAACATGCATATAAACTAGACCTGTGAAATTACCTC